>PVJC01006003.1:0-56684 GCA_004026665.1 Murina feae | reverse complement strand
AGAATTATAGGGGTACCAGAAGAAGAGAAAGAGCAAGATATTGAAAACCTATTTGAAGAAATAATGACAGAAAACTTCCCCCACCTGGTGAAAGAAATAGACTTCCAAGTCCAGGAGGTGCAGAGAACCCCAATCAAAAGGAACCTAAGAAGGACCACACCAAGACACATCATAATCAAAATGCCAAGAGCAAAAGACAGGGAGAGAATCCTAAAAGCTGCAAGAGAAAAGTAGTTAGTTACCTACAAGGGGCGACCCATATGACTGTCAGCTGATTTCTCAACAGAAATTTTGCAGGCCAGAAGGGAGTGGCAAGAAATATTCAAAGTGATGAACAGCAAGAACCTACAGCCAAAATTACTTTACCCAGCAAAGCTATCGTTCAGAATTGAAGGTCGGATAAAGAGCTTCACAGACAAGAAAAAGCTAAAGGAGTTCACCACCACCCAACCAGTATTATATGAAATACTGAAAGGTATCCTTTGAGAAGAGGATGAAGAAAAAATAAAGACAAAAAGTTATGAACAACAAATACATATCTATCAACAAGTGAATCTAAAAATCAAGTCAATAAGAAATCTGATGAACAGAATAAACTGGTGAATAGAATAGAATCAGAGGCATAGAAAGGGAGTGGACTGACAATTTTTGGGGGTAAAGGGTGTTGGGGGTGCGGGAAGAGAATGGACAATGATTGTACACCTATGGATGAGGATGGGGGGGGAGGGGGACAGAGGATGGGGTGGGAACTGGGAGGAGGGGAGCTATGGGGGAAAAAAGAGGAACAACTGTAACAATATGAACAATAAAGATATTAAAAAATAAAAATAAATAAAATCACCTGTAAGCACTGTTGAAAAGAAAGTCTTGGCAAGATAGCTCAGCTGGTTAGAGGGTCATCCTGATACACCAAGGTTGTGGGTTTGAGCCCTGGTCAGGGCACATACAAGAAGCAACCAATGAATGCATTAAAAAACAGAACAACAAAGTAATGTTTCTCTCTCTCTCTCATCTCCCCTTCTTTCTCTCTCTTAATCTCTCCCTTCCTCCCTCCCTTCCTGCCTTCCTCCCTTCATCTCTCTCTATAAAATCAATAGAAATAAAATTTTAAAAGACAGTTCCCAAGGGTGTCACAGGTGTGATGTTCTCACCTTTCTTCTTAAGAAGGGTGTGTTGTATCCCCAAATACACAAAGAGATGGATTGAGTATTATGTATTAGAGTAAATGTTTCCATTTCTACACCATGAATTATAAAAATAAATACACAAGGGTATCTCTCACCATTATAAAATAATTAACATTTATTACTGATTTTAAAATGAGTTGAATTTGTGGTAACTTAGCAACATGAAACTCAATGGAATCAATTTTGCAACATGTCTTACAGAAGTCTGAATCAAACAATAGGTTTCTAATTAAACTGTTAATTGTGTCATTTAATACTTGGCTTGTAGGGCAGAGGCCGAACACAGAGAAAATAAAGTAGACATAGCATTAATAATATAACTCAACTGATTCTTTTTTAAACATGTGACAATAATTTCATGGCATGCTTATCAGTATGTTTAAAAGATAGCTAGGTATTACCCTGACTGGGTGGCTCAGTTGATTGGAGCATCGTCCTGTACTCCAAAAGGAAGTTGCCAGTTCAGTTCCCAGTCAGGGCACATCCCTGGGTTGAGGGTTTGATCTCCTATTGGGGCACACATTTAAAGCAGCCAATCCATCTCTGTCTCTGTCTATCTGGATGTCTCTGTCTCTTTGCCTCCTTCTCTGTCTCCCTCCCTCTCTCCCTTTCTCTAAAATCAATAAATTTACACACAAACACACACACATACTCACATACTCCAGGACACCCCACACATACTCCACCCTGACTCTAATTAGAAATATTAAAGAGGTTTGAAGTACATGGACAAGCCAATGATTGGCTTATCTTCAGTGAAGCAAAATTTTATTTTAAACTCATTTACAATTTAAATATAAATCTATAATAATAAAAGCATAATATGCTAATTAGACTGGATGTCCTTCTAGACAACCTTCCGGATGAAGTCGGGGCTATGAGGGAAGCCTGGGTCCCGGGTGCCAGAGGGAAGCTGGTGCTGGCAGCCGGGGGAAGAAGGCCTACTCTTGCACAAATTTCGTGCATCAGGTCTCTACTTTTATTAATATTGCTCATATTTTGGTATTGTATTATAAATTAAAAGTTTACATTTCTCAAAGACATGCGTTTCTTCATTGATTTTATTACACTTCTCATGGGAAATCACCTTAATTTTAAGTAGAAATCAGTAAGAAACTGGAATCACAATAAATTTGCCTTCCACCCCAATTTTCACAGATCAATGTAAAGATCATCTCCATTCTACTTTGCCACATCTGGGGACATTGCTTAGGTTTTAAAACATTTGTATGGCACAAATACATCTTTTCCCAAAGTGTTCATCAAAGTCACTGTCATTGAGAGGTGGAAGCACAATGTTTACCCATCAATAAGATTTTCACTTTGAGTTGCTTTTTCTTAAGGTGGTGGTGAGTTGTCAACCTTTCAAAACTATTTTATATTCAATTCTGACCCATACAAGAGTTAAGTGGAATCATCAGACTTGCCTATGATAGTAAAATGGCTTTTCCCATAAGCACCTGTCTAGCTCTAACAAAGACGTAATCAATGTCAGTGAGGATTACCTCTTTTACCACCCTGTTTCAGAGAAGTGAGCCAACTGCTTTTAATCATGAAATTGTAGCATGGCAGGTTGTGTGCCATACCAGTCTTTCAGACCTCCAACTTGGCTTTTAAGAGAAAAAGTAGGTTGAACTATAATCCTCATTACTAATATTGGCTGCATCTGTCTTTTCTCTTGGAACAGTTCGATGGTTATTCGGGACTTAACCTTACGCAGTGCTGCCAGCTTTGGCTCCTTCCACCTGATCCGTCTACTCTACGATGAGTATATGTTCTACTTAGTAGAACATCGTGTTGCTCAGGCAACAGGAGAAACACCCATAGCAGTCATGGGCGAGGTAAGAGAAGCAGAAAGAACTATGACCCACAAGGTTTTTAAAAAAGACCCTGAATTACATCATCTAAATATATTTATTATTGATTAAAGCTATGATTCCTAACCAATAAGCCTTAGATCCTGGAGGGGCTGTGGATTTGTTTCAGGGAGTCCTTTAATTCCTCTGTTTATATGTATTTTCTTAATCAGAGGATTCTAAAATTATAAATTATGTCATGTGCAAGTTCCTGGAATGTTTGAATGGGTTATAAAGGTGTCTTTATAAGAGACAAGTTCGAGAATCACTGGACTAAAAATAAATCTAACTGAATGGGAAATAAGAAAGGTTGATGTTTCTGATAAAACTAAGGACTAAGAATAGAGGGGGGGGGAGTTAAATGGATTTTGTAGACTCTTTTTCCCAGTGTCCAGAAATGAATGATTCTGTTTCAGGAGGCAATGATAAGGATAGTAGCTGACATTTTGGGGCACTTAGATGTGCCAGGCACAGTTCTAAGTCCTTTCCATGCAACAGAGCATTTAACACAACAAGTCTTTGAGTTAGGTACTACTTTATCCTGCTTTACGGACGAGCAGCTGAGTTTCAAGTTGAAAGCTAAGACACAGATGAGATTATTACATAGCTAAGTGGTAGAGATCTGTTTTGAATAGTCAGATTTTCAGAGCCTTGCTTCTAATGACTAGTTGTGAAGAAAAATACTCTCCTCTTCAGAATTTTTAGATACTAAGCAAAATGTCTTATTTTCAACAAATGTCTAAAAGCTAAAACCCTGAAGTTACTATAAACAAGGGTTTGTTAATATAATTAGGAATAAATGCAAATGCTCCAATGATTCAGCACTGACTCATTTTGTTGTGTTGAATTGGGGAACTTGATGTCTTGCAGGATTATACCAGGTAAGGCAACATTACAAATTACCCACAGCAATAAAGAAGTTCCATATATGTGCTTATTTACATTTAAAAAGTGAAAATAAGTGTATTAGATGCATTTCCTAATTTAATAAATATATTAATAAAGGTATAAGTTCAAGGACCTCTCTAAGTATTCTAATATAAATCAAGTATGTTAAACATTCAGAATGTAGGTTAAACTATTCCTCTTTCTTCTTTAAAATCTCTATGTATGCTGATCTGTGTGTTTGTCTGATGTTCATTAATGGTGCTTGTGTTTAAATGATGCCAGTTGTTTAGGTGTGAGATTTGATGGTGCCCTTGCAGCGGTTCTCAACCTGTGGGTTGCGACCCCTGTGGGGTTGAACGACCCTTTCACAGGGTCGCCTAAATACATCCTGCATATCAGATATTTACATTAAGATTCATAACAGTAGCAAAATTACAGTTATGAAGTAGCAACGAAAATAATTCTATGGTTGAGGTCACCACAACATGAGGAACTGCATTAGGAAAGTTGAGAACCACTGCCTTAGTACCTCCTTCTCCTTAGTTCTTTTAAAGATGCCTGGTGGCAAAATGCCCAGTTGGTGTGTAAATTCAGTATTGTAAACTTTCTCAACTCAGGGCTCAAAACTGAAATAGACATGCCTTCTGGTATATTTCATACATTTGCCATCCGTCTCATATGCTTCAGGACCATTTAATAGAATGATCAGGATAATGATAACAAGGGTTCTCATTAACAGCATGTGGTCACTCCTGATGTTGGCCTTTGCTTTCCTGGCATCTCAAGGGAACAAAGGCAATGGTCATGAGCCAGGTGTGAAGACTTAGTAGCCTTCTCATATGCTTGTATAGGCAGAGCTGGCTCACCGGGGTGAAAATGGAAATAGCCTTACATAGTCGCTACTGCTAACTAATTATTCTAATAGGCAGTCTTTTTTTTTTCACTGTGTGTAAACAGTATTTGTAAGTATGACAGATTATTAAATGAGATGAAAATATGAAATAAGTAGAAACTATATCATAAAATAAAGTATGAAATACTTTCTGTAAGATCAAAGATCTAAGTACACCTCTTGATTTCTTTGCTTACTATCCTCTTACCCAACTTATAGGAAAATCCTTTGAGCTGTATTTGCTCATTATTTAGCCTCCGCCAATTAAGGCTAATTTTCTACGTTTGATCTCCCAATACAACATTGATGCCTCAAACATACGTTAGCCCTGGATAGACCAGTTGGCATGGCCATATTATCATATCTAAACTTCCTTGATTCTTGGGAAAAGGGAATTCAAGAAAAAATAATTCTGTTTATTCATGTGTTATATTAAGCTATCTAAGATGTCAGATTGAAGGAAAAAAAAATGGCTTTTTCATGTTGAGGTTCAGTTGTATTCTTAGTCCCGTAGGTGACTTCCCTTTGCAAATGTCAAGTCCGGAAGTACCTGTGTACCCAGTGGGAGCAACACCTAAAAAGTCACCATTACCCCTAATCACAGCAAGTGGGCTTCAGTCATCAGTAAAAACAATCACAAAACAATAATTGTCATTATTTATTGAGAGCTGTTATACACTTAATAAAATTAAACTCTTGGTCTGTCTGCTAATGATCCTTTAATCTGTACATGATACTACAGTCCTCCCTGGTGATCCTGCTGGATACCTGAATGTCATCTTTCACAATTCTTTCTATCTGGTCTCCCATATCCAACCAATTAGCAAGTCTACTCCTTACCACCACCCTGTAGAGCAGTCAGGATCATCTTATCTTATGAAAATATAAAGCTGATTGTGTTACCTGTGCTTAAACCCTTCAATAGCTTTCTCTTCTTTTAGTAAGAAACAAACTCTTTCCTTGGTATAGAAGGTCTAGTCCTGACTTTGATTAAACCTCAGCCTCCCTCTTACTACTCCTTTGCTATCACTGTGTTCTTTTCTCTGATCTTATTCACCAAGCTTTTCTCATCATTAGACTACTGTGTAAATGGTTCTTTCTACCTGGGACTCTGCCCAACTCTTCCTTGCCCCCAATCTAACTCCTACTTCATATCTTTTTGTTGTTGTTGTTTAAAGTATTACACATAGTAGTACATATGTCTCCTTTTTTCCCCATTAACTTTGCCCTGCTCTCCTCTAACCCTCGGCACATGCCCTCACCCCCCCCTTCCAGTATCTTGTCTTGTGTCCATTGATTATGTTTATATGCAGGCATACAAGTCCTTCCGTTGATCTCTTACCCCTCTCTCCCCACCAAACCTCCCCTGACTTCCCACTGTAGTTTGACAGTCTGTTTGATGCTTCTTTGCCTCTATTTATTTTTGCTCATCAGTTTATAATGTTCTTTATATTCCACAAATGTGTGAGATCACTTGGTATTTATCTTTCATTGACTGGCTTATGCTCTCAGTTGCATCCATGCTGTTGCAAATTATAAGAATTCCTTCTTTTTTACAGCAGCATAGTATTCCATTGTGCAGATGTACCACAGTTTTCTAATCTATTCATCTACTGATGGGCATTTAGGCTGTTTCCAAATCTTAGCTGTTGTAAATTGTGCTGTTGTGAATATAGGAGTGCATATATCCTTTCTGTCTTCTTGGAATATATTCCTAGAAGTGGTATTACTGGGTCAAATGGAAGTTCCATTTTTAATTTTTTGAGGAAACGCCATACTGTTTTCCACAGTGTCTGCACCAGTCTGCATTCCCCCAGCAGTGAAGGAGGGTTCCTTTTTCTCTGCATCGTCTCTAGCACTTGTCGTTTGTTAGTTTGTTGATGATAGCCATTCTGGCAGGTGTGAAATGGTACCTCATTCTTTTTTTTTAAATATATTTTATTGATTTTTTACAGATAGAAAGGGAGAGGAATAAAGAGTTAGAAACATCAATGAGAGAGAAACACTGATCAGCTGCCTCCTGCACACCCCCTACTGGGGATGTGCCCACAACCAATGTACATGCCCTTGACCAGAATTAAACCTGAAATCCTTGAATCCGCAGGCTGACGCTCTATCACTGAGCCAAACCGGCTAGGGCAATGGTACCTCATTCTTGTTTTGATTGGCATCTCTTGGATGATTAGTGACTTTGAGCATATTTTCATATGTCTCTTGGCCTTCTGAATGTCCTTTTTTGAAAAGTGTCTATTTAGGTCCTTTGCCCAATTTTTGATTGGATAGTTTATCTTCCTTTTGTTAAGTTGTATGAGTTCCCTGTAAATTTTGAGATTAAACCTTCATTGGAGATAACATTGCCAAATATGTTCTCCCATGCAGTGGGCTTTCTTGTTGTTTTGGTGATGGTTTATTTTGTTGTGCAGAAGCTTTTTATTTTGATGTAGTCCCATTTGTTTATTTTCTCCTTAGTTTCCATTGCCCTGGGAACTGTATCGATAAAGATATTGCTACAACAAATGGAGCCTTTGGGGTTTTCTATGTACAATATCATGTCATCTGCAAATAAGGACAGTTTTACTACTTCTTTTCCAATTTGGATGTCTTTTATTTCTTTCTCTTGTCTGATTGCTATGGCTAGCAATACTAGGTCAAACAGGAGAGGTGAGAGTGGGCATCCCTGTCTTATTCCTGTTCTTAGGGGAAATTGTTTAGTTTTTGCCTATTGAATATGATGTTGGCTGTAGGTATGTCATATATGTCTTTTATTATGTTGAGGTATGATCCCTCTATTCCTACCTTGCTGAGAGTTTTTATCAAGAAAGGGTGTTGGATTTTGTCAAATACTTTTTCTGCATATATGGTTTTTATCTCTCAATTTATTTATGTGATGTTTGACATTTATCGATTTGTGGATATTGTATTCCCAGAATATATCCCACTTGGTCATGGTGTATGATCTTTCTAACCCTACCAGACCTGAGGCCCTGAACCTAGCTGTCCCTTAAACCACACAAATCAATTCAGACACATGGGGGCAGACATTTGTAATGGCTAACCATGAGATTTGACCACAATTGGTTGGTTATTTTTAGTTTGTGACGCATTTTTTTCATGTACTAGGCAAAGTACCTAGGCAAAGCGGTATAGCAGCAGATTTGGAAATTACCGAAAAATCGGTACAGCAGTCTGGTAGGATTAATGTAATGCTGGATCTGATTTGCTAGGACTTTGTTGAGGATTTTAGCATCTGTGTTCATCAGAGATATTGCTCTGTAATTTTCTTTGTAGTGTCTAGATAAAGATAAGGTTTTTGGATTAGGGTAATGCTAGCTTCATAGAAAGAGCTTGGAAGTGTTCTTTCCTCTTGAATTTTATTGGAATAGTCTGAGGAAGATAGGTTTTATTTCTTCTTTGAATGTTTGATAAAACTCCCCTGTGAAGCCATCTGGTCCAGGGCTTTTGTTTGTTGGAAGTTTTTTGATTACTGCTTCAATTTCCTCCATCAGTTATCGACCTATTCAGATTTTTTTACTTCGTATCTTAAAAAGCAGTTGTTAGGAAGGCCCAGTTCCCCCAGATTACTTTACATCTATACTTTGTGATTTCTACTTTTATTCTACAACTACACAATGGAAATTGCTTGGTTCTTTGTATAATTTATGTAATTAAAGATTTAATGCCTGGGAATCATGTAGGATTTTGAGTCAGAGTAACTGAATTTTACTTAATTTATAGTGGTATAATCTTGGACAAATCCTGCTTGCTTATGTTGAACCCCAGGACTTATCTCTGCTTTATTTTTTAAAACATACATAGTCCATTAATATATTTATGGAATCTATAAATTGTGATTGCTCATAAAAGGATGTTCTAACATTTTTATAGTTAATCTATTGTAATTAAATTGTCATACATTATATGTATTTACTATTATATCGAAGCCTAATATATAACCAACTTTTTGAAATAAAATTGGAACCCAAAACATGTCATAATTGTGAACATAAATATGAAAAGATAATATTTTAGTAATATATCAAAAGAAAAATGTCTCCCTCGCTGGTTTGGCTCAGTGCATTGAGCATTGGGCCTTGGATCGAAGGTTCTCAGGTCCGATTCTGGTCAAGGTCATGTATAAAGAGCATGCAGGCTCAATCCCTAGTCCAGGTCAGAGTGTGTGCAGGAGGCAACCAGTCAATATGTCTCTCTCACATCGACGGTTCTCTGTCTCTGTCTCTCCACCGCCCTTCCACTCTCTTTAAAAATCAATGGGAAAATATTCTCAGGTGAAGATTAACAAAACCAAAAAAAAATGGAAAAGAAAAGAAAAGAAAAATGTTTTGGGGTCATCCAAATTGATGTACTCAAAATAGAATGGGGGACGGTCTTCAAAATCTAAAAACTAGAAAAGAGTAATAGTAATTCAACTGGCAAGCAATCCAACGGGCAATTTTAGGGTAAAATTTAAGTGGAAAAAATCCAACTTGAAAGAAGTAAAAGCATGGTAAATAAGGGTGAATGCTTAAAGTAAAACCAATGAAAACTAATAAAAATTAACTTCAGTGAACATTCAGTGCAATCAGGAAGTACACAGATAATGTACCTGTGGAATAGTAGACTTGTTACAGACTATTTTAAAAGGTTTGAATCATAGTGCAAGTTAAAAATCATTTGCAGGAAAGAAAACTACCTTGGAATAGAAGTAGCTCGGAAAATGTAATGCACACTAGTCAAAAATTACATTATTATTTATAATACAGCTTATTATTATTTATGAATATTTTTAATTGAGGACTGACCTTGTGCTAGATGCTACATTCTCACGTATATTCACCATAACCTTACAAGAGGTATGTTAGTGTCCCCATTTCACCCCTGAGGAACATAGGTGGAAAGTTCCCCAAAATCAGAACACGTGGTAGAACTGGAGAAAGTAGGACTTTCTCACTCCAGATAGTCAAATGGCCTCAATCCAGATTTTAATTTTTCACCATGTACATTGTTTGGGGACAGATTCAGAATAGAAACTGGTTTATTTTATCCATATAATACAGCTCCCTGCAAAGCACCCACATTCACAATCATACACAAACCAGATGCCTGCCATATAAGCTTTTATTATTTTCTTCCAGGCGTCTTTTCTCTGCATTGCAGGGTGCATTGTGATAGTCCTACCACCCTCCTCCTCTCCACGTTTTGTTAGTAGACATTCAGAATACGCTAGTTGTAACGGTTTTCTTGTTTTAAAGAGAACACATTTTCACACCCCAAATCCCATTGTCTCTTCAGTTAGTCATTTCCAAAAAATAGAGGTGATGTGATCAAAATTAAGGAGTACCTGTATATTATATTAAACTAATGCCATGGTTTCCTGTTGAAAGTGGCTTTATGGAGCACCAAAGTTCATTATTTCCAACCAGTTTTATTTCCATAAAGGATATACTGGCAGGTCCAACCCTGATATTTGCAGGGCCTGTGGCTCCCTTATGTCTAAATATTTTTAAAGTTATGGAGCAACTATAAGTAAAAACTATTATGTCCACTTAGGTTGATAAATGTATCTTAATAACAACTTGGAAGGTTGAATTTAAATTTAAAATTATCTGGCTCCTCCTAATTCTATGCCAGAAAGTGGTGACAAAGACATCACCTGCCCCTGGCCCAGCCTCTGGCCCCTAGACCACTCATCTTCTCTTAATGTATTGTTCCCCATCCTGTGCTAAGGATAGCCAACCTCGTGCTCATGCTTGTGGAGTCCTCATCCCATGTTCAGATTTTGCCCACTCTTTGCAAACAGCTGCCCCTCTTTGGCTGTGCCGTCTTTCTTCTAAAGGGTAGACGTGGAGAAGAGATGGACACAGGCATAGAAAGGGACTCATGGTCATGGGTCTGGGAACTCTAGGGTCTCAGATAATAGGATTATGGTCTAGGAGGTGGGAGGGAAATCCAGGCCCCAGAGGGAACATCCACTTGGCCCAGTTGACTCCTTACATCATGAGGAGGGCAAAACCACAGGAAAGCCAGAACAATAATCTCTACAGCATGGGGCTCAGGACACAGGGCCCTCTTGGTTTGACCTAATGGTAGTGTTACAGGTTCTATTTTTGAGACTATTTTTTTTCCTCAAAAGCAACTAAACCTGTATTCTTACTTCACTTGAAATGATATAAAGATACGTAATTGCATTCATTACTGTGTTCTCAGGGGGCAGAGGAGTGCAAAAAGGCCTCAACAGTTAGAATCATGATGAAAATATACTATTTATGTACAGAGCAGCCAACAGCACATGTTGCCAGGATAGCAGGCTAGCCCAGGGGGAAGGACCAACAGCGACTGTAGGACAGAATTTGCTTTGGTATGAAGCACACTGGCAGAAATCGTGGCCATCTTAGAAACCTTCAATAGAATTGTTTGGAAATACATAGAAAAGACCACTTACAGAGGAAAAAAATAACCAAGGAGCATAAGATGTTTCCAAATGCAACATTAGCATTCCTTGAAAATTTCATAAAATTGGAAATCATTTTAAAGTCTGTAACTATTTCTCCTCAGTTATGAAACACTGTACTGAAGTTAAATATAAAACACTTTGATTAATTTGGTTCTTATTTGGAAAACATTTAAAGAAAATAATGATGCTCTGAAACCCTTACAATTGAAATTTCAAGATGCTTCTCTCCACCATCAAAAACATCCAAAATAGTTGCTGCCACCTCATTACTAACTTTGGTTAATAGAACTGAAATTATAAGAGAATGCACAGCTACATGGACTTTTGTTATATGGACATAACAAAATTCAATCTAAGTGAAGAATGTTCAGAGATTAGAATCGGGCCAGGATGTTCAAAATCTGCATGTGAATGACCTTTCTTGCATCTATAGGGAAAGTTTTAAAGGGCTTTATTCCTTCACTGACTTCTCAGAAGAGCAGAGAGAGCAGCAGTTGGTGACACCAGGGTTTGCGTTAATCTGAGCTCATCAGCTGTTTCTGGTTGTGTGTTATCTCCATTCTGCCAAACACACACACACACACACACACACATACACACACAGCCTATCCATGCCTTGGTCAGTACACATAAACCTTCAGCCCTGGATTGAGTATATAGTGTCAACAACCTTAAGTCAGAGCCTAAGGACCATTTTAATTCTCAGGCAGAACTGCTAGTAGCCCTACCCAGCTTTTGTCTTCAAAACTCAATGGTCAGATACTATTTATAAAGTTCTGGAATTTCACTTCACTGTAAGGCCATAAAATGGGGGCTTTCAAAATGAAATGTTCCATTCCATTTTGACTTTTATAACATTCCCTACTTTTTCTATCTAGAATTTTAATTTCTACTTACATCAAAGGCCATATGCTTTCTAACTTCAGAGCACATTTATATTCTTTGGAACATACATTAATATTCTCTCTCTCTCTTACAGTTGAAATTTCAAGATGCTTCTCTCCACCATCAAAAACATCCAAAATAGTTGCTGCCACCTTTTGTTTCTGGTTTGTGCTAGCTTAACCTCAGGGCTTGTCACTGTCCCCTGTCTGTGACACTGCCTTTCTCAGGCTGCTCCCAGTCCTCCCTATCACCGTTCCTATACTTCCTTCTGCTCCAAAACTCGCTGCAACTGAGTTTCCTTTCTGATGACCCTATAATTCTAAAACCTTCTCAAAGATTTCCAAGGTTGCCTCACTTATGGTAAAACTACCAATCCTTCATAATATAAGCAACTTCCTATACCCACCTCCAAAGAGAGGAAATGTTTTCAGATTGATCTAATTGGAGCTGGCTGGCACAGTGCCTAGCACATAGTAAGTTCTAAATAAATATTTATTGGATAATGAGTGAATGACTGATTCTCTTCATCTTACTGTCTACCTATAGGATTAAAGGGGTTTTTTTTCTTAATTACATGTATATTCTTTTTTTAATATATTTTATTGATTTTTTACAGAGAGGAAGGGAGAGGGATAGAGAGTTAGAAACATCGATGAGAGAGAAAGATTGATCAGCTGCCTCCTGCACACCTCCCATTGGAGATGTGCCCGCAACCAAGGTACATGCCCTTGATCAGAATCGAACCTGGGACCCTTCAGTCTGCAGGCCGATGCTCTCTCTACCCACTGAGCCAAACTGGTTAGGGCTACATGTATATTCTTTACTCACATATAAAATGCATGAAAAATCTTTATCTTTAGCTATATAGAATATCAAAATCTTACTCCTTATTCACAAGGTATTTTAACTTCAAATCTACTCTCTCTATTTGCTGTACTGGTAGAGTTTTGTTGTTGATCCTAGAGATACTGACAGTGCCTAAGATTTTTTATAGTGTCCAGCACACAGTGTATGGCACAGCACACAGCATTTAGTATGATAACAATCCCTAAGAATTCAGTTGTTTGGGCTTTTATTTTTAGCATCCTGGATAATCAGATATATTCATTTAGATTAAGCAGAAATTTTCTATGGAAAAATCTTTGTATTGAGGCAGTTGTCATAGTTTCAGTTAAGCAGCAACTAAAAACAATGTTTCTTCTAAAGAAATTTTTCAACTATTTTCAGAGTTTTGTTTTCACATTATATAGTACTAGAGGCCCGATGCACGAAGATTTGTGCAGGAATAGGCCTTCCTTCCCCTGGTTGCTGGCACTGGCTTCCCTCCGGCACCCAGGACCCGGGCTGCTTCGCTCTGGCTGCCGCCATGACCCACCAGGACCCTTTGCTCCTGCCTTTGCCAGGCACCGGGGACCCTGGCTGCTTTGCTCCAGTTGCCGTCAGGCATCTGTGACCGGGGCTGTTTCCCTCCGGCCGCTGCCGCCACACACCGGAGCGCCCCACGGTCACCCAGAGCATGCCCCCACTCCTGGTGTGTGTCCGCTGGGCTGGGGAGGCAGCAGTCGCCTCCCGCCCATCTGCGCACCCAGCTCCTCCGGAGCGGTCAAGAGGCAGCCTCCTCCTGAGCGGCTTGTGATGCCTGGCTAATTTGCATATTACCTGTTTATATAGAGAGATTATTGTCCATTAATGGCAATAATAATTTAGTCTCAAAAACTTTTAGAGATTTTTCAAAAACAAATGGAATATTCACTTTTCATAGGTATAGAGTTCTGTTTAGAATAGGGTTGGGGAACCTTTTTTCTGACGAAGCCCATTGGATATTTATAACATCCCTCTCAGGCCATTCAAAATGATCAGCTTAAAAATGAGCCTGCTCTGTTTGGTCAAACATTTAATTAACTCTCCCCTAATGCCTGGGCAGGGCCAGACCGAATGATGTAGCCAGACGTTCCCCACCCCTGGCTCTAGAATCATCACTGCCAACTTGTTTCCAGAATTGCATCTTAAGTGTTAAGTATTGATTTCAAAGAAATAAAAGTCTTATAATACACCAATTAGATATAACTTACAAAAGATCCCTTAGTTTTAGGCATTCTCTGTTTATAGCTCTAGAATTTTTAAATAATACAAGAATATAGTCTCATTGATTTTTGTTGTTGCTTGTATTGTATTCTTAATATTATATAACTTTCACTCTGAATGTTTTATTGTGGCTAACATAAGGTTCTGACCCATGCGATCAGGACTGACTTTAAAACAACAGTTCAGTGTTTATAGTTTTATACTTGTTTTCCTGTGGGATGTACCTATAAAGTAATGAATGGGACGGTCTTCCTAACCAACATACTAGGAGCCATGTATCAGGGAGGCCCTTGTCCCCTTCAAATCAGTCACCTCAAAGGCTACACATTGTTCCAGTAAGACTATGATAGCATAAAATGTTGTGGAGTGCTTCTTTTCAAACTGTCTCAGAACTGCTAAGAAATAATAAAGACTAAAACGACATTATTCTGAATAGATCATAGATTGTGACAGATGAACTTGATCTTGGTGAGTAGTCAGAAATCAGCCCAGCACCAACTGCAATGAATGAAATTTGGAGGGCTGTTTGGAGTTACAACCGGATGTAAATAATAAGATGGACTTTCTTGAATGATACGTAAACTAACTCTTGAAAGTGTCAAAGAGAAATTCCAGAACTTTGGGCCTTGGAATAAATGTATAAACTCCCAAGGTAGCTACTATAAGAACAGTACATGTTTAGGTTAAAAAAAAATGTGTATGTTTGCAAAATAAGATCAGTTTTATTACTTTATAGACATACCTTGTAGATGAAAAAAATACTTCTATCATGGAATTCTTTATAAGCAAACTTCTGAATGTAAGTAGAATTTATGTCTCACCCTATCTGAGTCTGTTGAGAAATCTGAATTTCTAATAATGACTTATTCTGAACCTTCAGCTTTAAAAAAATAAGTTTTCCATTTAAAAAGTGGATGAATTTAGGTTTTACTTCACCATTTTCTGATTAGCTTTGTTAACTTGGCTCTTCAGTTTTTTACTTAGTATATTTTGTTCATCTTTGTCCACCCTGAGACTCTCAGAATGTAGTATCCCATTGTAAAATTATCATCAAGCTCGTGAATGGAGGTAGAAAATAAAGCCAAAGCTGAAGGTTAGACCTTGTTCCATGTTATTTTAAGCTCTGTTTGGTTGGCATTCGGAACGATCAGATGCCTTTCTTTGTTAAAAGTGGAACCCTATTATCTTATTAAACGAGAACAGCAACTTACAAGAAGAGGAGCCTTTTTATAAAAGTAAATACTCTCAACTTTGGGGCTCCTATTATGTTTTTCATTTCAACTAATAAAAGCTTGAAAAACAGAGTTCAACAAAGTAGCTGGGCCATGCTTTTCTTCTGTAAACTCCAGGTGGACTCTTGGACATGGACTGGGCATGGGCCTGAGGGTGCGCCTGATTCTTCAGGGCCTGTCCACACGGACTCCACCACGTCCACGCTCATCCAGGCTGTCAGGCCCCTATTTCCTTGCTGCTGCATTGAAATAATAAAAGTGAAATGGAGTGCAGAAGGCAGAGAAAATTGGTAGCCTTTTACAAGGAGACTGAGACAGCTAAATTGTGATACAATTTAAACTGTTCAAATTCGACAAGTTTGATTGAAAAATTGCATGACCTGTGTAGTTAGAGAGCAAAACGGTCACTAGTTTACAGTTTTAAAAAGTCACAGTGTGGTGTTTTTGCCGCAGACTGAGAATATTTTTTATTTGGCCTGACGGTAATTGTTGCACAAATGCCTGTTTTGCAGTTTGGCGATTTAAATGCTGTGTCTCCTGGAAATCTGGATAAAGGTAAGAATTTAAAATAATGTACGTTTTTAAAGACTTTATTTTACTGGGAAATTCTCACAGAGGAAAAATGTATCGTATGTCTCTGGCACTCTTACTTTGTGGAAACGGAATATAGTCCTAGGTGAATATGGCTGTGATGTCTTTGGAATCGTTCATTATTTCTCCATTTCTCTGCTTTCTTTATGTGAGGTGACTTAAGTACAAGAAATAAATTTAAACACAGTTACAAGCTCATTTTGGCTTTTTGCCTGTAGTTCGTTACAAGTTCATTATTTCTGACCATCTGCAGAGTCCTAGAGAAAAGGCATAAATGTTGGTCTAAATATCTGTATTCAAGGACTATCAGGCAAGGAAAGAGATTCCTCAGCCTGCCTATCACCATGCCACACTTCTCAGTGGAAAAGGAACTTGGAAAGAGCCGTGATGTTTATTGGAGAAGCAAGAGCCATCGTGGTATAGAGGGAAAGGACAACACACATTCTCTTTAAATTATAATACCAGCATCACCACTCTAATATGACAATAGGACATACATTCCTGAAGAAACTCTTGCTCTACAAAACCACAGAGTGAAAGGAATAGGGATTGGGGGAGGGGGGGAGGTTAAAATAGAGCACACAGCAGCAGAAGAAATTCTACAGAAAACCAGCCCAGTTTTTATCAAAAATATAAAATTTCTAATAAACAAGCACTGTAGAAAATGTAGATCTTTCTTCAAAAAAGAACAAGAAGTGAAGATAGCTTGAGGTTTTAAAGAATTGAGTTCTGCAGTCAGAGACAAAATGCACAAAGACAGATGAGAATAACACAATTAGCCCTTCCGAGCACAGCCAGAACCAGTGGGGAAACCGAGACAAGAGGAAGGACTTGGGGAATCTGCACTTGAGTGCAGTGCTGTTTTCTGGAGCAGCCTGTCCTAGGGTGCTCATTGTCCAGCTTCTGTGCCTCCTTGGCGGTGGAAAACATTAATGTGCCAGGGAAGGCCACCTTTGAATCCATGTCACTCCCATGTTGAACTCCTGTCAGTCTCTGGCAATTGTGGGTGCATTAATTCCTGTTAGAGGAACATACATGGTAGCAAGGAAAGGAAAAGTAGAAAATGATAGCCCCAAAATATTGTTGCTGTACCCATATGCTCTCTAGGATTAACCAGATAACCTTCAGAAAGATAGGTCAGTTGTGAGATGCTATTAATTTGTAATTGAAGAGCCAGAGTGGTGCCATTTGAAGCCCATGGCCAGCATACAGCCATCCTGATAGCATACTGACACCAAAGCCGGGTAACAAAAATGTTGGGGTTTCATCCCTGGGTGCCCACAGGTGCAGTAGGAGTATGGCTACTCGGCTAAACACTGACTGGCAGCCATTCTTCTTTGTAAAGTGCTAAACCAAGTCTTCAGTCCACTCCAGTAGCACCTGATGTTATTTTTTTTTCCAAATGTCCGTAATTGAGAGTAGTTTTCTAGGAAATGTCTTGAATCTGTTGGTGCATAAAATGTCTGTGGACTTGCCCTTAGGGACTGGAGAAAGGGCTTGCTTTGTAGCCTGTCCAAATGAACCCTGTCACCCCTAGTGACCTGCATAAAAGCGGCCTGGAGCACTGGAGTTTGCCCTGCCCGTCACCTACAGTCCTGTCCATTCCCCCCACAGCGGGCAGAGAAAAGGACTTTCCTCATTCCTTTTCACCTGCCTGTCTGCCGCAAGTTGTTGTTTTTTTTCCTTTCAGTGCTGGAGTTGGTTTATTTTTTTACTATTATAATTTCAACACTATTTCTCAGGCACAGGAAAGAAGGTAGAGAAGGATCTGAGAAGCAATGCAATTTTACCTCACATTCTTTGAGTGGCCCTGCTGGTCCCATTCCCCCTCAGACATGATGCTTCTGGAGATGTAGCTGAACTGTGGCATAATCAGAGCCTAAGGTTCGAATGGGAAAACTTTAAGACTTTCTGTTGGCTCTTTCCACAAAAGGAGATATTTAATGTTTTTCCTGATAATGAAAGTAGTATTAGCTCTGTATAAAAATTTCAAGTAATACAGAGAATTAGAAACTATTGAGAGTGAAATTTTAAAGCCACAACCCTAAGAGACTACCGCCATTAGGAATTTCGTGAGTTTCCTTCTTCTTTTGTTTATATCTAAACAACTGCATTAACAAAATGTAAAGTATCATACAAGTGTTTTGATTATACCCTCTTGATAAAGCAAATGTCTACCCAATGTATCCTCCACGCAGCCAACCAGCCCTTCACATGTGCTCGTTCTAACATCTATTATCATCAAGTCTATTTTCCAAAGCAAAAAGGTAACCGTATAAAATAGGTGGGCCAAGATGTCTCTTGCCACACAAGTTCTTCTGTGTTGACGGTTTAAGGTGCATTACAGACGTCATTTCTGTCAGTACATTTAAACTCAGCCTTTTTCATTACATACACCGCTTCTCAGGAGATGCTGCTCCTGGCAGCTGTGCACTGCACCTGGCACGTGGAGGTCCCTGCAGTTCCCAGTCAGTTCTCTGTGGAACCATCTTTACCCCATTGATAATAAGAGAGGAACATTGAGGGCCCGTTTATGTGAGAGCTGCATTCGCAGGGATTATTGTGGTAGGTGTGTCCCAAGTGGTAACACCAGACTCAACCCTTAGAAAGAGTTCGACTTAATCTGACCAAAGAGCTGCTTGTGCATGACAGAAGAGAATAACATGAAGATTTGCTTCTGTTTCTTCAAGTCACTAGAAGTCAAAAATATAACAAGTGTAGATATATTTTCATTATAGATGACATATTTGATGCGATTATACCTTTATCTTTTTTTTTTTTTTTTTTTTGGTAAACAGTAAAACATGTCGAAGGTGAACTAAAAAGATTTTTAAGCAAAAATATATTCCTCACTGTTTAAAAGTGATCACTCCTGAAAAAGCGTTCTCTGTACTCCTTGGAAGGGAATCCTCACAGCAGTGAAGCTGTGTGAGCATTTTCTCTCTTTACTTTTGAATTTTAACTGTGTTGCCCATTCTAATGATGTTTTAGTTCATATAAAATGTGTTAAAATTTAGAGAGACCAGTGACTAATACATTTAATTTCTAGAAATGAATACCAGTATTAACAGTGAGTATCAGTGTTGCCAGGAATGGAAATCCATTGTGCATTATTAATTTGATACTATTGCCTCAGTCTTTGTAATTTTTTGCGATAAGAATCAAGAGCCTATTTAATATTGTTATCTATAATATTCGTGTTCACCAAAGAGTCTTTACAGCAACCCATGCTTATACCTGATACATGTCATCATCAGTCTCACCTACACCAATATCAACCCATAAAATTTATATCTAAGCATAGATTTTTGGAGGAGACTGAAGTTTTTCTCTTTCTTTCCCTCCCTCACTCCTTTTTTTAGTTAGCGTTTTTCACCTCAACACATTCCCCATACACCAACAGTGTATTAAAGTGACTACATGATTACGCAAATTATGCCAAACTATTTAAAATGTTATAAAAACGTTTTGTTTCCTATATAAAAACGTTAGGAAATTCCAAAGGTCTTTTTAAAGGAACTATTAAAAGTATTCATCACAAACTAACCCCAAATAAATTTCCTTTATCATTTTGAAAGAATTATGGATGCATTACCTGATCTTTGAAGCAAGTAAAATCCACAGAGAGGAAAACCTACAAGCTTTGTCCCCTGAGAAGAGCTGAGAAGTTGCTTTCCTTTCGGTAATAGTTGTGGCATTATTTGTTTGTGCAGATGAAGGCAGTGAAGTGGAAAGTGAAATGGATGAAGAACTAGATGACTCTTCAGAACCTCAAGCCAAAAGAGAGAAAACGGAGCTGACCCCGGCATTTCCAGTGGGTTGTCTGCAGCCTGTTCTCGAGAGCAGCGTGCAGCCCAGCCTCCTGAATCCCATCCACAGCGAGCACATCGTCACTAGCACTCAGACTATCAGACAGTGCAGCACGACAGGCAACACTTACACTGCGGTCTAAAGAATATTAAAGTGTATTTTTCCAGCTAACATTAACCCTGTTGATATTGGGCTTAAGTTGAGAAATTAATAAGCCTGAAGGTCGACTGTTGTCAAATTCTATTTGTGCTGAACATTACCTTTTTGGAGTTGTGAAATGGAATGGGTGTATGTATTTTGCCAGGTCTTTTTTTTTTTTTTTTTAAATGTAAACAAATTATTTGCCTCTTAATAATAAGAGTGTTTTTCTTTAGTTTCGGGTGTCAAGAAGGATTTTTACAACACTTAATATTTTTTTCTTATAATTAAAAGTAATTTACATTTTTGTAGCTGAAAATATTTTATTGTTGATTGTTAGTCTTGGTGTATGATTTCATGTGTGAGTTTTTACTTAGATGCACTTCTGTGAAATATCAAAAGAAATGCATTTTTTTTATTTACACTGGAGGCATGCCCATTTGGCAGCAGATGCATCAAATTTGCTTTTTGAAAGGTGCTTTTCATTGGGCCGAACCATAAGACACTATTTTGATAGCATTTTGGAGTATGGAGAAAGAATACAGAGCATTTCTATGCTAGTGCTAGAGGGTTGGGAAGGTCATCTATGTTTCTCTGAAGAAAAATTGAGCTGTGCATTTATCAGTTCAGAGTAAATGACAGAATTGCTAGAGATTATGCTAATATGTACATAATTTGTGTACATAATTATTAAATCATGTTAATGCAAGCTTCTGTTAAACATTGAATTTTAACTGTTATTTGCATACCAATTCCTCTGTTTAATGACTACTGATTCTGTATTTGGGACCACTGCACAGATGCGTTCTGCTGTTGAGTGGAGCTGTTATAGTTAGAGACTGAAGCTGAAAAAAATGACTTGACTTTTTTTTTAAGTGTACATGCTACTTATGCTGAGCTGGACATACAGGAAACCATTCCATTTGGATGACTTTCTTTTATTCCAGGTCTTTTTTCCTAATAGTAGTTCAATATGCTGCTATTATAAGAGAAAATTTATAGAATGCAAGGAATGTAGCAACCTGCATATCGTTCTTTCGTTCAAAAATATTTCCTGGTTTCTAAAGTATGTGGATTGAAATTTTAAACAGAACCTGGAGGCAATGTAACTGGCACACCATCCTATTGCTTATCCCCGATTCTGTAGGATTTGGATAGGTGACTGGATGGACCAGTGCCGCTGAAGAATGTACATCAGGGATCATCGTACCTCGGCTATAACATGGTGCCTTAAAACAGAACTGAAGCTAAGGTTTAGTAAAGGCTTATTTTGTTCCTGTAAATTCCTCTTCAGTCCATTTGACAAGCTGTGCCTGTCATTGTCAGATTCCCGAAGTAAGGACAGGTTACATGTTCTTCAAAGGAAATTTAGGGCAAACAAAGTAAAACAAAAAGACAAAAAATCAGTTTCCCTCTTTGAGTGACCATGAACCTATTTTTTGTTCTTAGAGCTGAATAATACTTGATTATAAGTTAGATTGCTTAAGGGTATGGAATAGCAGGCTAGTTTTAATCACCAACTTGTTACATAAAACATATATTTGTTAGACCATTCTTATCTAGTAATAATTTAAGAAAGTTAAAATAAGTAGGTACTTATCGAAGTGCATCTTTTCAGTCTCAGTGTTTGTCTATGTGTCTTGGTGTCTGTGTCCACGTGCACACACAGTGCCCATGGGCAGAGTCAGCTACCACAGCAGAAGGTAAGATCCAGGAGTGGATACACCTTCCCCATCTTAATTTACATGAAGAGCCAAAGTTCTTTGAAACACTCAAATTATTAACAACAACAACAAACAGGCACATCCGTTCATTTAAATTGTTCTTAAAAAACTAATAAGCAAAAATAAGTACATAAAGCAAAAAAAAAAGGGAAAGCATAAAATTATTTACCGGTTATTAATGAGGCCTATATTAAATTCAAGATGCTTATCTTTCCAGTTTTATTGGGGTAAGGGTGGGGGTGGAAAGAAGAGGGTGAGCCAACCTGTAAAGTTAAAACTACCAAATGGCTTATTGGGTAATACGCAGTATATTTCAACTGTTGTTGCTTGATTATCTTAGTCTACTCAGATAACTGAGATCAGCAGGTTTCTTCGGTAAACATTAAATGCATTAGATGTAATTTTTTAATTCAAATTTTGTATTATACAGCTCATATTAGAATATTCAAAAGTCTTTTGCTAGCTTATCACCTTTATCTAAATATCATTTAAATTATCATCTCCCTTTTCCTCCCAAAGAGGCAATGAATGTGTACCATCACACACACACACACACACACACACACACACACACACACACGGCAAACCAGCAAGCAAAACCCCTTACGCTGCAAAGACCATGTATCTACTTCATTGTGCATTAGGAAACATCGACAGGTACATTTAAATCAAAAAACTGAAAAGGAAAAACCCACACTCTTTGTTTTGAGGCTCCTTTCTTGATTTTTCACTTTCCTGATGCTTTCCACTACACCCAGAACTATGCTATATTTGTATTGGACCAAATGTATTTACTGGTATCATCTTGCTTATTGAGCAATTTTAAATTATTATAATTGTTTCCTCTAATTTAGTGTTGGATTTATTTTGTTAGAGGAATCTGATAATAATGGGCAGATTTAGATGAATGAAAATTAGAGACTGGGCATCCTCCAAGGTTCAACGTTTCTTCTAATTGTTCATGGTTTGTTCTAAACTTAGACAGATCAGAATTAATATTATATTTCAACTTGACTCACTAAAAATATTCTGATCTCCTGTATGAATACAGTTAGGGACATAAATTCTTTGTGACAAGTATAGATAGTTCTGACCCATAGACAAACAATATCTATGGTCTGTGCTACATCCTGTTATTTGTAATCCGCAGTAAGACACATATACACATATACAATCACAAACAGAAATCTTAACAATTTTAAATTTGAATTGTGAAATGTTTTACAAGATAAAAGCATCATAATTTACACCTTTGAGCAAATTGGAGCAACCACATTTATTGCATTTATTAAACATTGTATTCCCATTTTTCAGTCATTGAAACTGACTTTTTAAAATAACATTAGACACTACTACAATAAGTTTATTGACAAGTGACCAGGACATTATAATCAAACACTAGTCCTGAAAATATCTATATAGACCAAGTGATAAACTTTCAGTGAGGAAAAATGTGAAGAAGGTATGTTGGCTATTTTTAAGTTTCAGAAAAAGTATTTCCATGTAATAGGATCAAGTATTAATAGGATAGTTTGATCTTCGTGTGTTAGTATACATCTCCAAAAGATTTACATTCCTACAGCCCATGAACAATAGGGTGAAATGGGTGAACTGTCCACTTGGACCCAGTTTAAAAAAATTTTTGGATATTAAGTGGCTGGTCACTTTTTCAGGATTTTCATCCAAACTATGTTTAGACTGACTGTATAAGTCTTACTGCCTTTTCAGAAATCTGCTTTCCTTTTTTGTGCTTTTTCTTGTACTGTATAGCACGGTTCATGCACCTCTCTTTAGATGGTGTACTTTAAAAAAATAAATAAATTTTAGAAAATGGTTTTAACACTGCATAACTAAAATTACTAGTGTGCAACGCTGACTGCCTTCGATGTGTAGTAGATGAGTGGAAATGAACATGTTCTTGTAGAATGCTGTCAAAACCATTCAGGAATGAACACGGTTTCACTACTGTAATCATGAACCTTTTTACATGAATGCACTTTCTAGAAGTGCTATCTGTGATGCATTTTCAAAGTTAAAAAGATCCTTCAGATGATATATTTGAGATGTCTAAAATAATGCTGTGCTTGAAAAATTCGTGTAAAAGGAAAAAAGATGTATGTCACTGTGATGCTGGTCCTTCCTGTGTGGACAGAAGTAGAAAGTAAAAAAAAAACTTTGGCAAGTCACCTGTGTGTACAATTTGATGCAGTGGTTATATAAAACAAATTGACCTTTTTGGTGACCTCCCTTCCCCAAAATTCTTGGTGAGACCATAACAACCACTGAAAAATAAAAATCAAACCCTGTGATTTGTATGAATCACCCAGGACATGGGGGAGAGTGGTTGACATGCAGTGAAAATTGGGCTTGTCACTAGATCAGATCAACCTCCATGTATATGGTTAGAACAAATGAATTAATGGAACCCTAGTATTTTTGCAAGTTTAATTATTAAAAACAAAACAACTGGAATAGAAGCATTAATTCAGTGCTTAGTTCTAGTGTTAGAAACCCCTTCGATGTAATGCCTTGTATTAACCCTTTGAGCATTGTAAGATATACAATGGGGACAAAAAGCCTTTCAGATCCTTTATTTAGACTTAGACCGGTAAAATATACTCTATATCCAAATGTCTAATTATGCTGGTTTTTTTTAAAGGGGGGGTAGGAAGAGAAAGTGTTTTCACGCCAAACACTTGCATTTTATATACAACTCTTAATTTTCTTCAAGAGGGCTTGATATATTTATTCCCAAATATTCACTGCCATCTAAGTAAGTGTACTGTTTACAAAAAAAAAAAAAAGAATCAACTTTTCTAGTATCACAGCATGACTCTAGAAAAGCACGACCACACATGGGCCCTTGGACCCATGTCAGACCGATTTCTGCACATCGAAAGTACCTAGATTGCCTTCAAAAGGTATAAAGAAAGGGTTACATTCCCCCCCTTCCCCAAAACAAAACAAAAGATCTCATCTATTTAGCTTTAGAAAGTACAATTATAAGTGAAGCCTTAGGAAGAAATGAGTTCGAGTGGCTAAAGAAAAGCTGAACTCTTTGAGGGCAGGTAAGTTGTTTGGAGTTAGATCTCTCATAACAACACATTGTTTGGGAATTTCATACAGGGCATAATTTATGCTCCAAAACTTTAATACTTTGTCAAAAAATTATGTAGAAATAGAATGGAGAGCAAAAGCACTTGATTCGAGCTCATCTGATGCTATGACTACTGCTTCTGATACCTGGAAATGCCAGTCTGCTCACACAATTGCTGACTCTGTTCACGGGCACTCTGCGCGCACTGGACTCCTTTGTCCCCTGCCTGATGGAACATGAGAGCAGTGTCGTCCGCAGATGTGCTTGTGCTGCCCTGTCCGGGCATAGATAGAAGTGTAACCTATTCCGATGCCTGGTGAAAGGACATCCACAGCCTAGTGCAAGTTTGCCGTAAACGTTGCTTTTTAGGCAGCTGAGGAGGTCAAACCATGCAAATTACTCATGTGTTGACATGCAATACTCAAAGGGTTTTAATTTAACTCTCTTCTTTTGAATTCTTCATGATGATTTACTGTAAATGCTTCTCAGTTTGCATGCTCTGATCATTGCTGCTAGTGATTTTACGTGCCAGTAGACCTGAGTTTAGTTTACCAATTTTACTTAAATAGTAAAAGCCACTTACAAAGTGACTGCCTAGGATTTTTTTGTTTGTTTTGAAGAAATTGGTAATATGTCATTTTAAAAAAAAATGTGTTTTGTCTCTTCTTTTATTGGTTCTGGTATTTGATTCTTTTTTTCCCTCTTTCCTTTGTTTTTTTAAATAAATTATGATGTTGGGATTGGAAGCCCTGAGTAATGAAATCTTTGGTAAGAATTGTTTATGTAGCTCAATAATGAGGACAACAAATCTTTGTTAGAAGAATTATGATTCTGGGGAGGAAAGAAAAATTAAAACCCCCACTGACTGTTGATGACCAAGTAAATTTTTCCTTCAATGAATTAATAGTTTTGAACAAATGATTGCCTTGTTTTAACCTGCTAAACACAATTTTAAATGACCCAATAAAGGAGGTATTGAATTTTATGCGTTTAAAAAGCATCTTTTGTACCAAAGCAAATTTTTTTCTCTGCTCATCTGCATCATCAATTGGGACCTATGGTGGTGACCAATGTGTTGGTTACAGAAACTTCAAGTGAGTGCCTTGAGAAAACTGGGAAATTTGTGCCTGGGGTGGTAAACATTTAATTAGATTCATTGTAGTGCTTACCAATCAGTAATTCTACTATCACTCAGGGCTTTCGTACCTTCTAGGTAAAACTCCTTTCATTGTGTTTTTTTAAAATACTGTGGTTTTTTTTTTTAAGTGCCATCATTTAAATTTCACTTAGTAAGTGGCAGATTTCATTATTCAGTCCAACAAGCACAGAAAACATAGTAACACTAGGAGATATTGAACACTTATTTTACAATCGACTGAATATATTATGTAAATGAGGTAAGCAACTTTTGTAGAGATTGTATGTGTGAGATAATGTAATGTTCTTTTCCAGTTTTTGGACTACAGTTGAATAAACTTTTTAATTATTTAAAAAACACCTTTACCGAATAACATGTGATGGTTTTTTGTATAATGTATTTGCTTTTGTAAATACGTATTTCCTGATGTGATTTTTGTGAGAAATGCTAAATCTTTTAGTATATCATGTCCTCTCAAGATTGGCAGGAGCTAAATAATAGTTTGTGGGCGATTTGTATTGTGTACTGTATAATAACTGGGGAACTTTTATAATTATAAAAATATATATTAACTTTTAGTGTGTTGTTTAAACAAATGACTGGAACATACTAAAGATATTAGTAGGATTTTTCTGAATATTTCAGACTTGAACTCAGGCTAGCTTTCTTGTGTTTTTCAAAACAAAATGGTGTCTTGTCTTTTAAAATCAATAAATTTGTTTCCTTGTTACAAATACATTTGAAATGGCGTGATTTCCCCTCTCCCTCCCACCCCCGCCCCCTTAACTCATTGCCATGGAACATATATTGCACTGCCTCATATAGAGGGTGGTCTCTGTGTTGTTCACTAGCTTAGAAAAGAAATTAAGTTGTTTTCCTTTTTTGTGTCAAATGAAATTGGCAATATTTACACATGAACAGCGTAAAAAGAGAAAACAAAATTATAAGCCCAGCAGGGTACTAATCTTACCCTCACAGAAGATTAGTGATTAAGTGCTATTTAATTTCAGAAGCTGTCATCATTTCCATTGGAAATCCAGATTTTTGCATGTTCATAATGTGTTTTGTGTCACTTCACATTAATATTTGGCGCCCAAGTTTCTTGCTTAGGTTGCAACAGCTTATTAAAATTCATTCTAATGCACTTAATAATCTCTGCCCCCACTTTTTCCCTTCTTTGAATTATATAGTTACATAGAGGAAAATTTGCTGCTTTTAGTGTACATTTCTGTGATTTTTGACAAACACACAGTATATAAGGCCTCCTCCTAGAATATGGAATAGCCTGTTCAGATGGGGTTTCTTTAAAAGAGACATTCCAGACAGAAAATATCCTTAAAAGGAATGTAGACAGAATTATACCCAATATCAAGTGCAGTACTATGCTACAAAGAAAATAAGTAGTCAATTTGGACACTTGTGTTGTAGCCATTGCCACTTGTGAGATATTTGGAACTTTTTGTACAAAAACAATAGAGTTCCTGGCCCTCGTCAGGTTGCTCAGTTGGTTGCAGCCTTGTCCCATAGACCAGAAGGTTGCAGGTTGTGGATTTGATATGGGGGGAGGGGGAAGCACCAAGACGTATATGGGAATTGATGTTTCTCTTTCACATCCATTTCTCTCTCTAAATATATCTTGGGGTGAAGATTACAAAAAATACTGGCTTCTAACCTTATTTTTATACTTGGTTTCTCTTGGAAATCTGAGGTGTTTTAAATATATCTTATAATTAGTGTGTTTTCTCCTTGGTTACAATATTCTTCCTATCATAGATTTTAATGTTAGTGTTTTTTTTTTCCCTTGGAACTGGGAGATTTCAAGGCTTGAACGCTGCCTAGGAAATGTAGCTAGTTTTCATTAACTGATTCAATTCAGTCCAAATATTTTTTTTTCATTATAGTCTAAAAGAAATGCATGTAGAAATTTGTCATTCAGCGGAGGCACAGATTTTGTATGTGGTCGTTTGGCTGCCATATTGCTGAGGAGAATGTCCTTCAGAATCGGAGCAGGAGGGCTCTCTGGTCGGACCCTGGTCTGCTGCACATTGGAACAATGTCTGGGCCATGTGGAGGGACCTGCTTCCCCTGCTGGGCTGGTGGCAAGCAGAGTCTTTGGGCTGAGGGCCCCTAGACACCATCGCTTGTCCATGCTGCTGAGGCCTGTGGTGCACCAGTTAATTGCTGGCTCTGAGACTGGCAAGTATCCCAGACATGGCTCGGTACCTGGGAAGTTGTGTCTGAGTCCAAATATATTAGTAATTCAAGTAAACATGAATGTATGTGTTAACGAGATGCCTGCCCCTGGGGCCAATCCTTTGATATGAGCAAATGAGCCAAGTCTGGGCTCAATCAGCAGCCCAGGCCTGGGGCTGGGGAGTCAGTCCTGCAGGAACCCTGAAGGCCTATCTGTTTCCAGGATGGCAGCCATGTTGGTTTTAAACGTTTTAGATGCTTTGGGGGACTCATCTCTCAGCTGAGGGTCTTAAAAATGAGGTGCTTGATGTGAGGCATGGGCTTCGTTCCTCAGAGGGAATCTGTTGCAGGTTTTAAGTTCCCTCCTGATGGCTTGTTGCACGTAGGCTGAGACTTGAGCCCCAGCCTCTCCTACCCACTGACATGTATGTGTTTGTTTTGTTTTGTTTGTCTGATGTGTTGGAGTTCCTTGGCCAGCCTTTAGGTTTTATCCAGAGGAAACTGTTCCTGATGTAGATCCGAGCATTTGAGGGAGGAGGTGAGTTCACAGTCTCTCTTTGCCTCCATCTTGAACCAAACCCCAGGGCTCCGTCTTGGTCATTATGGAAACCCGGTGGGAATCAGGGTACTTCAAAAAATCCTCAATAATCTGGCAAATTGATTTTTTTCTTTTTTTGAAAAATAATTTTAGTGAGTTTATTTGAACAAAACTGTCTACAATTACTGGGAAAGAGAATCTCAAGGTATTGAGATAATCCTCCAGAGAATGGTGGTTTTTCACCTAGTGTTTTTTTTTTTTAATTCTTTATTGTTTAAAGTATTAAATGTGTCTCCCTTTCCCCCATTGACCTCTCCCTGGCCACCTCCACTCACCCTCCTACTGTCTGTGTCCATTGGTTATGCTTATATGCATGCATACAAGTCCTTTGATTGGTCTCTGGATCCATTTTTGTTCATCGTTTTTATGTTGTTCATTATATTCCACAAATGAGTGAGATAATGTGATATTTATCTTATTTCACTTAGCATAATGTTCTCCAGGTCCATCCATGCTATTGCAAATGGTAAGAGTTCTTTATTTTTTACAGCAGTATAGTATTCCATTGTGTAGCTGTACCACTGTTTTTTAATCCACTCATCTGCTGATGAACACTTAGGCTGTTTCCAAATCTTAGCTATGGTAAATTGTGCTGCTATGAACATAGGGATACATATATCCTTTCTGATTGGTGTTTCTGGTTTCTTGGGATATATTCCTAGAAGTGGGATCACTGGGTCAAATGCGAGTTCTATTTTTAGCAAACTGATTTCTTAGCAAAATGATATTTGATTATTTGGAAACCCTCCCTCAGCAATTGCCATAGTAATTATAGTTGCATCTTGGGCAAATAAATATTTTATACCCCAAGTGATCATCCTGATGTTAAACTTGAAATATGAATTACAAATATAGCACTAAGCACTTATGTTAACACATCATTATATCTGTCATTTTAACTAAAGCCCATTAAGTATATCTACCTATTCTGAGAACACTGGGAAACTGTTCTTCAAATTATGAAGAAAAAAAAAATAAGATCCTTCTGATCTAAAAAAAAATGACTCATAATCCCACCAAAGTGAAAACAACGAATTTCATTCAAATGTAGAATGGATCAAGAAACTATGGGCTATTCACATAATGCAATACCTCACATTAGTGAATCAGACCAAGTACAACTTAACAACATGATAAATCTCACAAATATGCCGTGGAAGAAAGAAGCTGAACGTGAAGGAATACCTGTTGCATTATTCCACTGATAAAGTTTAAAAACAAGAAGAAGCATATGCTAGAGTATAGTTTACCTTTGGAGAGGAGAAAGCCTTTAAGGGAAGTACGGAAGGCTTTTGGGTGCTAGCAACATTCTGTTTCGTGATCTGTGTAATGGTGTTTGGAATATTTGAGATAATTTATTATGCTGATAAAGTTAAAACTAACAGAGCTTAATGGTTTAAAATCCACCCAACAGTTTTCTAACGCCAGGACAGCTTTTAAAGTACGCATTCCTACACAAAGGTGCACCAAGTATTGTGTTGCAGCTTTCCCTTTAGCATGTGAAGTAATGGTGTCATGAACCAGAAACAGCCATGGAATGTTTGTGGGTCAATAATCACAGTGAATACTGCCTGCCTGATTTCTTATATCTGATTGCAAAAGGGTGTGTTTGGTGAAGTTGATAGGAAGTTGATATGATATGATATATCTTTAAAAAATATATATCGGGGGGCTTGATAAGAGTAAAGGATACAATCTATAACAGGAAGTTTTAGAAAGTCTCCCAAATTTACAAGCTGCCCCTATTCTGCAGAAATACTTCTCAGTGGTCCGCAGTACCCAGTGTTTATTCGCTTTGCCCAAATGCATGATTAGCATCAGCAGGCTCTGTGCATTAGAGGAGTCTTGTGATCTTTAAAATACAGAGGTCTCAGTGTGACACTTGGCAGCCAACCAAGACCACAGAATGTGTCTAACAGGAAACCCTAAGACACAGCAGATACTGGTCAGTGGGAGTTAGCAGAAAATCACACTGTTTGTATTGAAGAAATAGGATGGGTTTTTTGCTTGATAGGTGTGCCAGCACTGCAATAAGCCCAGTGCCAGGCAATTAAACTGAGGATGCCATATGGCCATCCTGAATGATTTGCAGAATCCAAAATGCCACCCAGCTTAGGACCAGTAGAACAGCAAGTCATGCTCTCATATAGAAATGCTTTTGCGCTGCAGTGCCATGCAATAAAGAAACCTAAGGGGACACTCCTGAGGCTTGTGCTCCCTACTCCTCTAGCTGCCCCTGTCCTTGCTCGTGAGCCAATGGAAATGTCCATTCTGTCTGCCCTCCTTTCTACTCCCATCACTATGGAAGCTTCTCCTGAATTCTATTTTCTGGCACTAGAACATTTCTATATCTTATTAGAGGCCCGATTTCTTCACCATCATCTGTAGATGCGTGAGTCCTAACATCTGATTCTACAAAGTGGCTTCTTGGGGAGAACATATCTGTATTGCCATGTTCTGGGAGAACCTAGAATATTCTGAAACATCATCATCAACCAGCTGCTTTTCCATAAATAAGGGTTTATCTGGATCTGGCCCACAAAGGATTCATTGGAAGTTAGAAAGACTGGACCTTTTTTCATAAAATAATAAAGTAAAATCATACAGAAGTATATGAAATAAAAATACAAGATCCTTCTCCCAATCCAATTCCATTTTACGCAGGTGACAGCTATTCTGTTTTCTGCTAACCAGAATTGGAGCTGGAAATAGAGATTTAAAAATACTTCTGTCACAGTGTTGAGTTTATGGGTTATGAAATTTATAGCCAGTAGACTAAGATTACAAAGTCAGAATAATGGCCCAGTGCTCCTGTGAATGGCACAGCCTCCCTAAAATTGAGCACATTTGAAAGGTTTCACTTCTTTTGCATTTGGATGTCACATTTATTAGGAAGCATGAATGCATTCAATGACATCGTCTCTGCTATCAAGACACTACATGCTGGAGACACTGGTCCTCTGGTCTTCTTGCTCAGAACTAAAGAAGCAGCAGAAGGTGCTGGCGGGGAAGTGGCCACCACCTTTCTGCCATCCCAGTGACCTGTGGAGGGGCTTCTCTCTCTACTGCATTGTCACGGGTCTATGAAACGTCTGTTCTTCATCTTCCAACCTATGAATTTGAATACAAAGATTCAAGAAAACCAATATCTATTTCAGAAACCCACAGCACACTCTACCAGACAAAGATAAAAATAGGAAATGAATGTGACACATGACTCATGATCCCTTAGACTTGGTGTTGCACACTGGACTGATTCACAGAAATTAAAGTCCCCAACCTGATACAGCTGCACGAGGAGTGAGGGTAATGTGTCTAGATGGAAAATTTATTCCCAAATGAAGATGGAAACTCATCTCACGATGATGAAGCCAAGAGCACTGGGTATGGGGTATGCTTAGTAATTAAATGGATTTGATCCATCTCCAACACTCCTTCAGAATCCAGATATTTCTTCTCTAAGAGGACAGAAACCTTGAACTGTGGGTGTTCTTTGTTCATGGATGCTCACAGAATGGAGTGCTGTTGGGCTGTTTGGACACACATCCGAAGGAAGAAACAGGGCTTGACCAGCCACGATGAAAAGTGAATGGTGTTTTGAGGTGATGATGCCTTCGGACTGCTGGCTTCTTGATGGGTGACAGCACTTACATATGAACTCAATTCTCCCAACAATGCAATGGGATAGTTTCTATTAATCTCTGTTTTATGGCGACAATAAACACTTGTCAAGTGCTACTTTAAGCACCTGTTATGGGGAACTGCTGACTGCTGTTATGCAATGGCACAAACTTCATGATGTTGGCATTCTGTAAATAACTATTCAAAGGCCAATCCTTGGCACCATATGCTCCTTTGAAATAGTGAACATTGGTTTACCTTTGCCAAGGAAGTAGGGTGGTGGTGTGGGAAAGCAAATATTGCTGATTGATGGCCCTGGGAGGCTCAGTGGGACCACTTATGATGTAGTTATAGAAGAGAGTTGAAAGGTCTGAGTTTTCCAGCCAGTTACCCAGGCCAACTGCTAATTATATGACCATGGAAGTCACTTTTCTAAACTTCAGTTTCATCATCTATAAAATCAAGGTGAGAGTAGGGCCTACCAATGTAAGGGTAGTGTGAGGATTAAATGAGATAACACATGAGTTTAGCCTGAGACCAGATGAGCTCTGTAGGAGGGCCAAAGGCATGCTAGTGGGAGGGTCTGCAGCCCCCACCCATGTTCCCCTGGGCAGTGCAGGGGGAAGGGCTTAGTTAGTCATTGCTACAGTTGGTATGTTAGAGGAGAATAACATTTTTCTGGGATTTCAATCTTTCCTTTTGACTGCTGATAAAGCTAATAACCAATTCTTTTGGAGTGCTTATGAGATGCAGTAACAAAGACATATATTAACTTATGTCTTCTGGATATTTCTCTGATAAGCTTTCTTTTAATAATGCTGCTCTACCATTCCCTCTATCTTGTTTTTTTATTTGTTCCTTGAATATTTGGTGGACTTCATCAGTGAAGCCACTTGGACCTAGAGTTGCCTTATGGGGAAGATTTTAAGTGACTGGTTCAATTTCCTTAATGTTTCTGTTATGATTCAAGTTTTAAATAAGTCAGTTTTTATAAGTTGTATATTTATAGAAAATTTCCTTTTTCTCTAAGTCTTTCAAGCTATTGTCCTAAAGATGTTCAGGGACATTTTGATATTTGTTTGTAGTCACTACTTTCTAAACATTGTCTAATTTTGTTTATATTTCCTGTTTAACCCATGGACAAGTTGGAAGTCTGTAGTTATAAAAGGAAGTTTAAAGGTATGAATACGTTACTTTCCCAACTATGAGGGTTTTCTAGTTATTTTGTTGTGATTAATTTGTCACATAATTACATTGCTGTCAAAGAATAAATTCTGTGTGATTTCAATCTTTTGAGATTTGTGTAAATTTACTTTTTGATTTTACAGAATGTAGTCGTTTCCTTGAATATTGTGTGCATCATGAAAGAATGTGCATTACCTAGCACTGTGTGCAGATTTTCATGTACATCCATTTGTTTGAGTTTGTAATTCTGTTGTTTATATTTTCAGTATTTATGCTGGCATATTTTGTCTGCCTGTTCTATAATTTACTAAGAGAGGTGAATTTTAATCACTCACTCTGTCTATGAGTTTGTCTATTTTCTTTTGTAATTCTGTGATTATTTATTTACTTATTTATTAAAATATATTTTTATTTATTTCAGAGAGAAAAGGAGAGGGGGAGAGATAGAAACATCAATGATGAGAGAGAATCATTGATCGGCTGCCTCCTGCACACCCCTTCCTGGGGATTGAACCCATAACCAGGGCATGAGCCCTTGACTGAAATTGAACCTGGGACCCTTCAGTCCACAGACCAATGCTCTTTCTATCCACTAAGCCAAACCAGCTAGAGATTTATTTATTTATTTATTTATTTATTTATTTATTTATTGCAAAGATGTTTAGAAGGACAGCAACTTAAAATTATTTTATCTTCTTGAGGGATTGAGTCTGTTATCACCATCACCACCACCACCAACAACAAAACTCCTCTATCACTGGGCACCCTACCACAGAAAATGGGTGTAATGAGATAGCTAAAAGGTTGCTACTTACAGTAGTGTGAAAAGTGAATAGTGAAAGTTATAAACCAGATGTCAAAAAATTCATTGAAAATTATACACTGGAGACCATTTTGCAATGAGTTAAGAACAAAATTATGGGAAGTAAGTTTAATATTCATAATATATTATTGAACTCCAATGAAGATTAAAAAACAATTTGAGACATCTATCTATGTATAGAGAAAAAATCTGGAGGATTTGCATCAAAATGTTAATTGTCACTGGATGCACAAAATATAACCTGTATTTGCTTCATTTTACTTGTATATAGTTTCTACCTTTCACAGTGCCCATGGAGTACCAGTGTCATTGTTGAAAGTTAAGTAAAAATGAATAAATCCACCTACTTAATTCCCCCCTACTGCACCTAAGAGAACAAACATACAGTGCGTGAATATTTTGTTCTCATAGCACCTTCAGCTGTCTGAGCATGTTAATACTGTGTTCTGCTGATGGTTTGTATCCCCCTCTCACTCCTGCCACCTCTCACTGAGTGCCACCTGAGCAGCCCTAGAAATTTCCGTCATTCTGACTGGACTTTGTTCCTGCTCCACTTTATTTTGCATTAATGAGTTCTCTTCTCACTGTAGCAGTAATTGCTATCGTGTTCTCTAGAGACCATACCGCTGGCTGTGTTTAGTTCTGAGCCTCTCGATTGCATGCAAGAGGCAGGAAAGACTTGAGAGAAGATTGCTGGAAGTACTTCTGGGGCCCTGGAGGCACTGATTTAGGAGGCAGTTGAAAGACATACATGTGAATATATCAACTCTGCACTGACTAAATAGGGAATGTGGGAAAACAGGCTTCCGGTTTGTGAAAAATGTGAACACCAGGCGCATTCCACAGGGTGAGTAGGTGAGACCTCCTGTGAGGTAGAGTGCGGGGCTGGGCTGGGAAAGCTTCTCACAAGGGCGGGACAATTCTGCCTGCAGAGAATCTCTAAGAAGAGTATTCACCTCAGGATTGCCAAGTTTTGAGAAAACATTCAACAAAGCAAATGGGATGAAGAACTTGTTTTTTTCACTCACCATCACCTCATGGAAATTGTACCACATCAGTACATCTAGTTTCCTTCCTTAAAACAAAACAAAAAAACAACAACAAAAGTTGCATTGTATTCCATAGTATGAAGGTACCAAATTATTTCAATATTTTGTTTTTTAAGTTCTTTGCAGTCTCTTTTGCAGTGAATTTCCTTGTCTACACATTCCTGCACTTGTGTGATTGTGTAACAGAGTTGCATCAACACATTTGAGTGAGCTCAACTAGTGAGAATGAAAAACATCCCATAAATTTCTGAAATGATGGATTGTTCTGTAGCCATGATAACAAGGAGCCACTAGAATTCTTTATAATCCAATGGATCAATAACTTAAACAGGTTTTTGTGTTTGTCTTTTACCAGCCAATCAATTAATGTCAATCCCACCCTTCTGAAAACCAACCAATCAGAGATAGAATGCATTCCAATGAATATGCCTTAAATTCCAACCAACCGTGTCACCCAAGTAACCAGACTTCTGTAGATGATGTCACTTACACCTCTGAAAAGCCGCAACCTCTCAATTTTATGTTTTAAAAAACAAAGCAGCTCATGCCAGTGCATCTCGGATCAGGTGCACTGGATGCGTCTGGTCAGGGCACAGGCCTGGGTTGCAGTGGATTCCCCAGTGGGAGGCATGCAAGAGGCAGCCAATGGATGTTGTCCTTAGACTGATGTTGCCCTCTCACATTAATGTTTTTTTCTCTGTGCCTCTCTCTAAAAATCAATGTAAAAGTCTTAAAAAAACAAACAAACACAGAGATAAGCTCAGCCGTGTACTCTATGCAGAGGCAATGAGCCCGAGTAGAACTCCCCTTTATTCTAACATCAATAACTTCAGCTTGGCCTTCTTATTTCAGGTGCTGCGTGATGGTCTCCTCATCCTTTGTTACTAGAAATGCTGTAAAATTATATTTTGCATGTGTGTGTCTACACATTTACACATTTCTTACACATAGATTACATTACAACTCTGTCCGGCATACAGTACTTGGAGGTGAATTGAAGGGATTTCAAGGTAAATTTGTAACTTTTGCATAGATTTTAACCTTAAAATCTGGCCCCTTCAGAAGCTTCGACCGGTCCATTTGTGGCCCATTTTTAGAAGTGGAATTGCTGAGGAATAAGAGATGGGTATTTTGAAATTTGATACATACTATCCTGCAAAGAGATTTCTCTATTTAATCATCAATGAGCAGGATGCTTATTTGTCTCTTAATCCATACAATTTTTAAATCTTTTGTGACTCCACAAAGTAAAAAAAAATTTTTGTCTTAGATTTCTATTTCATATTTTTCCAATTAAATGATCTTCTCTATATAAAAAAAAGTATTTCCTTTTTTGTGTGACGTGTATAGTCTGTGGACTGAATGAGTTTTGGAAATGATCCTTGAGGCTGATTGTCTCGGGGATAATACTATGCATAAAGAAAGGAGAAAAGCAGTTGTCATTTTTGTGTACAGTTGGTTAACCACTAAATGTTCTATTTGATCAATTTATTTCTAACATCAGAAAAACAATTCATTATTTGAAGAAAAACAGAGTGTTCTTAAGATGAAAAGGAGGAGAAAACTTTGAACTAAGGTTGAGGTGGTTCTCTGCCCCCACTTGTGTTAAAGCCTACACAGGTTAAGTGGTTTCTATTTTTAAAGAGCAGAGATTGCAGCTGTTGTGGAGTGCAGGCCTGCTCAGCAGGTACCTGGGGAAGATAATTGGCAGATACCACTGAAAGTCCATGCAAACTACCGAGCGCTGCCCACTCTGAGAGCCAGGGAGGCGTGGGCTCAGTAAACCTGCAGAGGCTTAGCTCACAAGTGGCCATTGGGGCTGTTTCTACCAAGGCCGGTCGCCATGTTCCTTTCTTATCTGGGAAGGTGTGTCAAATAACGTTAATGAAATTCTTTGTGTGAATCTTGGTATTACTAAGCACTTTTACCTGTATTATTCCTAATGCCATACTTTCTGCTAGAGAACTGGGTCTGTTTGGGGAAAGGAAACAAATTTTAAAATAGCCCAAATAAAGAAAAATTAAGAAGGTAATCCTGGCATTCCAGTGTATGAGCTTTATTATTACCCCCCTCTAATAAATGGGGAACACTTAAAGCACAGAGAGTTTAACAGAGGGTGCCAGCTGTGAGGGTGAGATGGAAATACAGATCTGCTTACTTGGAATCCTATCTCTTTGCATCATAATACACAGAAAACTATATACATAAATACCCCAAACTATTACCTCTTTAGCATATACATACTAAGAATCCTTTTTTATTTTTTTAATATGTTTTTATTGATTTTAGAGAGGAAAGGAGAGGGAGAGGGAGAGAAACATTGATCAGCTGCCTCCCGCACGCCCTCTACTAGGGATCGAGCCCATAGCATGGGCATGTGCCCTGGCTGGGAATGGAACTGGTGACTTCTTGATGCATGCAATGACTCTCAGCTGACTAGCCACACCAGCAGGGCACTAGGAATTCTTTTTAAAACAGCAACCTAAGTATAAGAATTAATGGTGGATGAAAGAGTAATGCAGAACTACAGAAGATTTAAATTTCTATTGAAAGCTTTTGAAACTAATGCTGTATCTGACAGACAGCACAAGTACTACAGATGTGGTTCTGATTTCAAAGCTTAGGAAAGCTGTCTAAAGTGGCCCACTTGGCATTTCTGTATTTATAACAATTGTTTTAAGGTTTACTTTTATTGTCTGAAATTAGTTTATGTATGTTGTCTCCTTGTGCAACGTCTGCCGCAAGAACTGATCCGTTTGTTTCTCCTTCCAGCAAACACTGGTTGTAGAGCTTAATGATACAGTATCTTTGTCTGATTATGCAGTTTTTATTTTCGACTTGTACAGTAGAGCTGTCATACTAATAATGTCCTCAGACCAAAAATTGATTTTGATCCTTGAAAGGTAAACATCTATATGCTCTGTGTGTGTGAGTGTTCTTGGCAATCTAACTGAGCAATTCCCCCCCCGCCCCAGACCATTATGAATTTGACAAGTTTGGCAGACCTATAAGGAACTATTGAGCTGAAAATCTGCATTGTGCTTGTAACCTCTAAGATTCTTTGCGTATCACTGACTTAAATTTTCCGTTAGGAAGGAGAAGTCAGAAAGAACAAGCAACATAGTTGAAGAAATCAGAGATGTACTTGATGCTTAAACAAAAAAAGGAGGACCCCAGAGGTCAGTGGCTCGGCCATTTCTTTCCTCTAGCAGGTAATGACCTGACTCTCACGCTTGAGTTGTCAGTCTCAGCTTTGCAGTTGCAACTGGAAACTTCAGCAGGGCCCTGCAATGCGGGGCTAGCGTGGCAGCCAGTTCTAGTGTCAGATTCAGATTCTTAATTTTTTAGGAATGCCTTCCTTCTCTAAATTTTCTCACTTTAATTGCACCTAGTATTTTGTGTCTCTCCGTTTTTAAATGGACATTAACTGAGTTGTTACCATGGGCCAAATGCTGTCATTCATTCAATAAAAATTAATCCATTGCCTGCTATGAACCAGGAAGTGGTTCATAGCAGTGGGTTAAGTGTTATGAATTTGACAGTGAGTAAAACTGATGCTCATGGGGTTGACAATAGTGTAGGGGAGATAAATGTTTAGGAAATCACATCTCACACACACACACTACATATATGGTTATAATCTCTGATGAGTGCTCTGAAGGAAAAGAAAGAGGTGCCCTAAGAGAGTGGAGAGTCAGGGACCTTTTTCCTGGTCAGTGTTGTTACTTTCATGTGCATTACTCGCTTACTCTTCATATCCACTCTTTGATACAGCAGTCAGCATCCTCACTTTGCCGTTAAGGACCTGAGAACACAAGAGGTTCAAGTGCTCATTATACCACACCGAGGATGCTCGCGTAGCAATTAAGTACAAAGGAAAGGGACGTGCTGATTGGTTGGTTTACGAGCTCTTCGAAATCATCCTACTGTCCTTTATTTGTCCATTCTGAAAATTTTGTGTCAACATATCCCTGAAAAGATAAACAGGCTATTATTATAGCTTCAAAATGATGTGGAAGTCGTTCAAAATGTCTGTGGCAAAACCAACCAATGGCAACTAATACACACTTGTAAGCAAATGACACAGTCATCCTCCATGACGCATATACAAGTCGTCAACTTCGGACTAGCTGCTGCACGTTTCAACTGCAGATGCAACTCCTCCCAAGGTTAGAAGAGAGCTGCTTCACGTGAGGCCCGCAAGAGGCAAACGAGCAGCATTGTTAGAAACAGAATTAGAAACAAAAGTGCAATAAGAACACATATGTAATATCTTGATCAATAAAGAAAAACATAAACAAACAAACAAAAAACTCCCAGCAAAAGTTCTTGGGCACAAATTAAGTCTGGTAAGTCAGACTCGCTAGCGGGCGCAGCAATCTGCCTTTTAACCATCTCCTCAGGTGATTCTTATGCATGATAAAGTGTGACCTGTGTTGCCCTTTAATGTGTAGGCTGGTGCTAATACTTGCTTCAACCATATAATACTCACAAATGAGAATGAACGTAGACCAATGAATCCATATCAGCTATTGCTCTGCATATATAGGATATTAGAACTGGCAGGAACCCTTGACTGGCAAAGCAACTTTTACTTTTGAAGAAGTTGCAAAAAAGTATGGACATGTGAGTAAAATATATGCTGATGCATTGTTTTGGCATTATCCATTTTACTCTTTCTAGTATGTTCTCTAATAACTCTGATAATCAAGTGTATCCTGGTGCATGGTGAGTTGCTGAGGGAATCAGAGGTGGATCAGTCAGTAAGCTTGCTATGTTCTGTCTTATAATTCTGCTTTGAGATCAAGAAAAGAACCTTGTGGAAAATCATGCATCAATCTCATAGGAACACATCATTTCTCTGGGATAAACTCCAGGCAGGTGGTCAGCAAAGTCATCTTTGTAACTGACTTGTACAAGGGGCTTGGGCCTGGATTTATTTTTTTTTATTTTTTAATATATTTTATTGATTTTTTTACAGAGAGGAAGGGAGAGGGACAGAGTCAGAAACATCAATGAGAGAGAAACATCGATCAGCTGCCTCCTGCACACCTCCTACTGGGGATGTGCCTGCAACCAAGGTACATGCCCTTGACTGGAATCAAACCTGGATCCTTTCAGTCTGCAGGCAGATGCTCTATCCACTGAGCCAAACCGGTTAGGGCTTGGCCCTGGATTTAAAGATGGATGGGCAGATTAATAATAATCACGTCTGTTTTCAAAATGCCCCTCCTGTCCTCCAACCCTTTTCTCAGTTGTCCCCAATCTACTTTCTATGTTTGCTTTCACCTTCATACAAATGGATCTGGAAATATAGCTGCTGTTTATTTATTTGGTAGTTTATAAAACATGCGAATTTGCCAGTGGGCATGAGAACAATACAAATCATAAGCCATAAATAAATGACAGAACAACAAAAACAAAACTAAGTAAAAGCTGAGACTCACATGCTTTTGTCAGTAATAAGCCTTATTTCTCTTTTCAGGGGAAAAGGCAGTCAGTCCTCTATTACCTCTCTCATACCTGTGAGTATTCTTTTTCAGTGAAAAAGCTGACTGCACACCAGGATTAGCTGGCTACAGGGAACATGTTAGAAATAACTTCTAAAAGAATTCTAATGGTTGCCTTCAGGTAAGGAAATATGGTTGATTTAAGCTTTTGTCTTTTTACTTTTCCATATTTTCTTCAATGAATAATAACATTAATGATAGCCATTATATATTTAGTGCTTGCTAAGCTGTGGTTTACTTTTTATAATAAGCTTACAGGGTCCTTGTGGGTTTACTGTAAAAGCTCCTATAAATTCAAAGCATCTGAGTAATTTACCTGGTTACCCAGGTAATGAAGACTGGGACTGATACTGAGCCCAAATTGGCCTCTTCCCAGGCCTCTTACTCTACTCCTCAGCATGGCTTGCCCCTTCCTTGCACTCCCAACCCTATGGGGCTCCCTTTCACTTCTTGTTAGAAAAGACCTGTAAGCATCAGAGTTGCAACAAGAAGGGGAAGCATCGTCTTCAACCTCAGCTGGGAAGGTGTGCACCCAGTGACTTCTCTCCAGAGGGTTCAAGAGGAAGAAGCTGGGGTTCGGCTTGCTGGTTCCCTAGTTTGACCCCCTGATTTCCATTCAGTCTCTGCAAACAGGAAAGCACAGCCCGCCCTGGTGCATGCCTTGGCTGGCAGATGGGAGGCAGGAACTCAGCAGATAAACCTGCCCAGTGCGCTCCATCAACATTCCATCGTGGGCAAGAGCTCCTCTGCCTTCCTTCTCAGTGACTCCTGAGCTGGTTTTAGAAAGTTCAGTGGCCCTGAGAAGAAAGTGCTGATGACAGAAATGAATAGGTGGGAGAGAATGATGGATGTCAGGAAACAGAAGTTTGGGATAAATTAAAAATATAAAGTCACCAGCCTGGCATGGCTCAGTGGTTGAGCATGGACCCATGAACCAGGAGAGCACCATTTGTTTCCCAGTCAGGGACATGCCTGGGTTGTGGGCTAGATCCCCAGTGTGGGGCATGCAGGAGGCAGCCGATTAATGATTCTCCCCCATCGATGTTTCTCTCTCTCTCTCCCTCTCCCTTCCTCTCTGAAATAAAAATGTATGTATTTTAAAAAGATATAAAGCCAAATTCAGTGCTTCAAACAGATGATATGATTGAACCAACCTTATTTCAATACAGAATAAAATGGGTTTGTGGAACTTGTGCTGCTCCTACTTGCAACAGGACAGAGACTCAAGTGTAAAAACACTCCTGGAAGGTGAACCAGTTGAGGGAAAGTCTAAGCCAGCGGTTCTCAACCTGAGAGTTGTGACCCCTTTGGGGGTTGAACGACCCTTTCACAGGGGTCGCCTAAGACCATCCTGCATATCAGATATTTACATTACGATTCATAACAGTAGCAACATTACAGTTATGAAGTAGCAACAAAAATAATTTTATGGTTGGGGGTCACCACAACCTGAGTAACTGTATTAAAGGGTCGTGGCATCAGGAAGGTTGAGAACCACTGGAAGCAATTCCTAACCTTCTGGGTGAGTCGGGGAGGATGAGAGGAAAGGAAGTGGGAACCTTTTAAATATTTCTGTGCTCACAGTTCTGGGGACTCAAAGGTCTTGGACTATATTCATCTGGAATACTAAGGATTTAGACGTAGTCTTCTAACTTTGAGAAGTGGTAGTAGGGCTATTCATGGACTTACTTTTGTGTCCGATCTATTGAAGAGGACTTGTGCCACTTCTAAATTGTGACTTGGGGAAAGTTAATCTTGGTTTCCTCCTCAATGAAAATGAGGGTGATAATTGTCCTAGCCGGATGGCTCAGTTGGTTGGAGGGTCATCCTGTGTACCAAAAGTTTCGTTTTGATACCTGGTTAGGTACATACCTAGGCTGAAGGTTATGTGGGGCATGTGCTGGAGGCAGCTGATCAGTATTTCTCTCTCACATCGATGTTTCTCCCTTTCTCTCTGTCTCTCAAATCAATAAAAACATATTCTCGGGTGAGGATCAAAAAACAATAATGAGAGTAACAATAGTGTCTCTCTCACAGGGAGTGGGGAGGAGTAAATGAATGAATGTATGTATGTAATATGCTTAGGACAGTGCCAGGCATGGAGTAAGCATTCTGAGTTAGATGTCATGGTTGCGACATGGTTTGTTATTCCAGCACATTCTTTGTTATCTGCTCTTCCCTCTTTTGGATAATGGGAGTTTGGTAAGGCCTCCTCTCTGATCCACATCACACGTTGGGTGGACCTATCAGGGCCAGCCAGACATTTTCTAAGGACCAGGCTGCTCCAAGGTAGAGGGGGGCCAGATGCAGTTCTATGGTGCTCACACCAGAACCCTTCTCACAGCTTCCACTCTTGAAAGAACGCCTGCTTCCCAAGGCTTCCAGGGCACACATCAAAGCCAAGAGGCCCTGGTAAGAGAGAATGAGATAAGAAGGAAGAGCAGGATGCTCACATGAAAGGGAAGAGAGAAGGGGAGACGAGGGAGTAAGGGGAGGAGCCAGAAAGGCCACGTTAGGGACTAGAACATCTCAGAGGTGGGTGGGAGGGAGGAGATAAAGGTTTCATAAAGCCGGGCTGGGTTCAGTAGCCCCTTGGAAACTGAAGCCACAGACCCCGGGGCCTCCAGGGACGCCCATTCTTGTGAAGTCGGCCTGCTTAGTTGCAGACAATGTCTTCATGCAATCCCGGTGCATGACAGTGCGGTCTCCTTCGCCTTCCATCCTGCCAGGTGGTCACAGATCCAGCACATACAGAAGTTGGTTCAGAACTTGGAGAAAAGCCCCCTGTATGGCCCATGAGTCTATGCCTGTTGGGGCTCTTGTCAAAGGACTGTGTCCTTTTCTTAACGCCCCGCAGCAGGAGCTCTGCACAGACCAACAACGTGGGATTTGGTTCCCCAGGGTTTGCAGCCTTGGATGCTGGAGCCAGAGGCCCAGGGTAGGTAAGTGCTGGAGTCAGGCGTCAACTTGGAGACAGGAGGACCTGACCCTCCTACCCGCGTCTAGGGAAATGTTCACCATCTAGCAGCAAGGTAAGTGCCGGTAGAAGAAGGAGGTTATTCGCCATTCGTGCCCAGGGAGTTTCACGAATCCCTGGGCTCCCCCTACCCTGCCACCCCGCCTCCCTGCTGCTGTCAGGGCCCTGCCAAGAAGGCAAGAACTTGGGACCTTTGCTCGCAAGTGGGCACCAGTAGCCCCAAAACCTCCAGGAGAGAGAGGGCCCACCAAGGCCGGTGCCAAGCCAACGCCCAGGCCCTCTGAGCCGTCCCGGCGAACAGCAGGTGTCACCCTTCTGCTTCCAAACCCCCGCTGCCTCCAGGTGCACGTCGCTCTCCAAACTTGAGTGTCCTCAGCTGCGCGCCCCGCAGAGCGGCTGCGCCCGCGTGCGCCCGCCGCGCGCTCCCGCGCCCCGGGGTAGGCGGGGGTGGAGGCCGCAGGTGTCCGAGGAGCCTGCCGGGCCGGGAGGTGCGGCCGGTGGCGCCGCCGCCAAGTCCCTCCCCTTCCCCAGCAGTTTCTCCCGGCGCCCGGGGCGCGGAGGAGGTGCCGCCAGGGTTCCGGGCGAGGCGCGCGCACCATGGCCGCGGCCCCAGCTCCAGGCCGGGTCCCCGCGCGCCTGCACTACCGCGTGCAGCTGCGCTTCGTGACGGAGGAGCAGCTCTTCACGCCCGGGCCGCTCACGACCCCCAACCCGAAATCGCTGCGGCTGGAGGTGCACGCCGCCGGGGAGGAGGCGGACGCCACGGTGACTGACGGTGAAGTACTGGGCGCCACCCACCCCGCCGGGCCCGCTCGCAGTGGCGGCCTGTGGGCGCGCGGACGGGGAGCCGCGGGGGAAGGACGCGCGAGGCCGGGCGGGGGGTGAGCGGGCGCGTGGACCCGGGCGCGCCTCTGGGGCCCGCGCAGGCGTGCGCCCCGATGGGTTCTGGGGTGCGGACCCCGTCCCCCAAAAGGCCCCGCGCATCCCGATGGGTCTGTATTGCTCCCCGAGAAGTTGGCCGCCAGGGACCGAGAGGCCCTGAGGATGAGGCTCGGCCTGCGTCAGCGCTGTCAGCAGTGAGTCCTGAGAAGAAAGGCCTGAGTTGTCCTCGCCGGGAACCTCCTTTAAAATTATTTATTTTAATTTAAATTCTTTATTGTTGAAAGTATTGCGTTGGTCTCCTTCCCCCCCTCTCCCCCTCCCCCCATTTAACCTCTCCCCGCCGCTCCCACCGCCCAGCACATGCCCTACCCTACCCCCCTGCTGCCTGTGAGTCGCGGGCAGAGCAGGGCAGGAGCCCGGCCCTCACTTCCCGTCCTGCTGGAGTTCGAGCACAGGCAGGACTGGGTGGGCGTGCACCTGTCTGAGCGGCTGTCACTGCCCGCGTGGCGTGTACTGGGCATTAATTTTTGGTTCCAAAAGTCACCGATATCGAACTCGTGCAAGTGCAGTCCCCGGGTCCCTGCACTTGTGGGTATGTTGAGGGAATGTTTCTTCTAACTTTAGTGGGGATCTCTGACCTTTTTGAGAATTCAAGGCAATCTATGGAACCTGGCCCCCAGAAAATGCGCTCACATAGGCACTGATTCTGTATATAATCAGTGTGAGAGGCGCACACCTCCCCCCCGCAGCTTGTAAGCCTTTTGTGGTAAGTGCAGAGCCATCTTCCCGCCCTTACATGAGATTTCAAGTCAAGTTCAAAGTGCTCTGCACTGCGGTGTCGTTCCAGTGGGGATTTCAAACAACTCACAAGTGCCATGGAAGGCTCCTCAGTGATAAGTAGAATACAAATTCACGGCTATATCTCCAAGGCCTTAGAACAGCCTCTGGCACGTAGTAGGCACTCAATAAATGCTTGTGAAAGAAAAGAAAGCCTGGAAATGGGTCTTCTAACTTTATGCTCCTTTGGGATGGGGTGGTTTGGGTATTTAAAAGAGAAGTATTAAATACCATTTGACTAATGTCTTGGGAAGCTGGAGGCTTGGCAAGAGATCAGAAGCCTTACTCAGCAACTCATTGATTTCTCTTTTAGATGCAAGAAGGAAAGGAAGTAGCTTTCAGTGTTTCTCCTGGGAATTCTGAAATGCAAGCTGCCAGAAAAGAGTTCAGTTTGCCTATTATGGTAATTTTATTTAATCTGTAGCCAGGCTCAGAGAGAGACAAAATCAGATCTTGCGATTTACAGATTGCTTGGGGTCCTACGAATTTCTTTCCTACTCATGTGCATTCAGAAATGTGCTAGGTTAAAGGTAGCTAAGGATGTAGGCTCCCCAATGCGTTACCCAATGCCTGGTCTGTGAGGATGTAATTATCTTACAGAGAGGAATAAGCTTTCCTTCAATGCAGTAAATCCAGTCTAGAGATGACCTCGGCGATATGTATTAAGCGAAACTAATGGAAATTGAAAGAATAATTCAAGCTAAGGCAGGCAGTCATTGTCACCAGATTTTAACTAAGTTTCTTGGGAAAGAGTTATACAAGGAAGCAGAGAACTTTCTAACAACTTGAGTCCTCAAATGTGCTCTATGTATGATTACATCACAGTAATTAAAGCTTGCTAGTCTTCTATGGAGAATTTTTGGAGAGAGAGTATTCTGGAGTTCGTTTTTAGTAGCACATTTTATCTTATGACCAAACTAGAGGCCCAGTGCCGGGGGTGGGGGGGGGTCTGGGGGGGTTCCCTCAGCCCGGCCTGTGCCCTCTTGCAGTCTGGGACCCCACGGGGGATGTCCACCTGCTGGTTTGCCTGGCCAGCCCGGGTGAGGGGCTGATGGCTGTTTGCAGGCTTGCCAAGCCCCTCAGTGGGGACCCTCACCCCATGAGGGTGTGGCCAGCCTGGGTGAGGGGCTGAGGGCCATTTTCAGGCTGCCCACAGCTCCCATTGACCCAACGTCCCAGCGAGGCTGGCTGGAGTCAGGTTTCTGGGGTTTATTTATCTTCTATAATTGAAACTTTGTTGCCTTGAGCGGAGGCCTAGTCAGGGAAGGAAGCCTCCTGTTTGCTTCAGCTTCATGGCTTCTATAATTGAAACATTGTTGCCTTGAGCAGAGGCCCAGCCGGCCTAGGCAGGCAGTTTCAACTCCATTGCTGGTGCAACGGAAACCTCCTGTTTGCTCTAGCTCCGTGGCTGCCAGCCACCATCTTGGCTGGGTTAATTTGCATACAGCCGCTCTGATTGGCTGATGGGTGTGGCTTGGCTGGTGGACGTGGTTTATGTGTCTTGGAGTGATGGTTAATTGCATATTATTCTTTTATTAGATTAGATGAACCCCTGTGGATTCAGCTTAAAAACAAATTCTAATAAACTACTAGCAGAAAGATTCTGGTATACACAAATATCACAGATTTAGTAGCAAAATTTTGAATGGGTAGTATATCTCCTGGGATGAAGATTGGCCCAAATTCTTTAATGGAATTAACAGTTTCTTAGTTCACATCTAGAATTAGTTGATAAACAAGTATACTCTGGATTAACACTGTCTGGGTTCAAGTCCTGATGCTACTTTTCATTAGCTGTGCTGCATTTAGCAAATTACTTAAGCTTTGGTGTTTTTCATCAGTAAAATAAGAGTGATAATACATGTTAAGTTATTAAATAAAATGATGCACACACTGTAGGTATAAAAGTCGATAAGTGCTCAGTATTATTATTAATAATATATTCATGTTCTGTCCCCAAAAACCAGTTTCCTTCAGCTGTTCTGAGGGATAGTTAGGCTGTATTTCTGTGAAGATATTCCAAACAAGACTTAAGTTAAATTTTGGAAATATTGAATAATCTTTCATATTCCCAATCTTAATAGCTTGTGTAAAGAATGGAACAAAAAGACAAGCCAGTTTATTCTCTTTTCAAGCCCTCCGATATTGACAGTTATTTTATGAATGGAACACACCAGGTCATCCAGCAAGTAATGCATGCCCGCTTGTGAACTCTGGGAAGACATTCATCCATTCCTTCTCTTCTTAAATATTTCTTGAGTCCTTATCCTACCAGGAGCCTGCCTGAGAGCAGGTTTAATTCATCCTTCTGTCCCCAGAACTTTCCATGATACCTTGTATACTCAAGGCATCCATAAATGTTTCTTGAGTGAATCAGTGATCGAAATCAAGAATTTTAAAATCTTGCTAAAATAAGACTTAAAATACTGTGAGCACTGAGAATGCAGAATCTCAGTTGCGCCCAAATGATCGAGACTCTGACTTTATTTATTGGTGTTTTAAAATACAGTCTGTTAATTGAAAATTTGGGGGATAGTTTGGTTATTGGATCAGAAGATGACTGCCATGGGAAAGTTAGTTTGTTACAGTTCCCAAGAGGAGAAGACAGAGCACACTGTGGGCGAGGGTGCAAGGAGGAGCACCGGACTTGGTCCAGAGGCAAAGGGAGAACATGGAACTGTGGGCAGGAGCCTTCACTGTGGTTCTGTGGGAAGGAAGGGGTGAAGCAGGGTAAGCAGGTTCAGCGTGGCTAGTTTGAGTGACTTCAGTGGGGTCTGGGGTGTAGAGGCTGTCCCTAGTTGTTGGGTACCTGCCCAAATGGAGAGTGGCCCTTGAGTATGAGAGACCAGTCAGGTTAGTGGTTGGCGTGTGAAAAGTGTGCTTGCAGGTGAGCTGTTTCTATCTCTAGGAATTGACTAACCTGGGAGAGGCATTCTTTCCAGGGGCAGCAAGGCCCCAAATGTCAAAGCATCAGAATACAGAAAATAAAGACACGGTTCATAGGAGGGAGAATCCTAATCCAAGGGGATTAGTCAGTATGCAGGGTGGGAGTGGATGTCTGCTAGGTTTGGAGAGGCTGTAGATGGGAAGGGCCTGCAGATAAGGTCTTGGAGTTCAGGTGATGGGAAAAGTATATGAAGTGTTTTCATAGCTCAAGTGTATGAAAGAACTGGAAAATGAAGGGGAAACAAAAAAGGTTGGGGGATGGGCCTGCTTTCCACCTCCTTCTCCAAATGCTGGGGGCTGGGGAGAAAGACATCAAGAGCTGAGACTATGTCGCACCAAGGCCAAGGGTAGAGTGGATCTCCAGGAGACAAGACAGGACATTTTCCCTTTCTCAGTTTAGATTTGTATTTCAATTAATCTGGAAGAGTTAGGAATATATCTACATAAGCCACATAGACAATCAAGTATAAAAATGCTGTGATTTTTTCTGAGATACTGTCCAAGGATTCTAGGGGGTTTGTTCCCTAGTAGTTGCTCATCTCATTAGAGGTGGAAAAAAGGAACAGAGGAAAAGTCAAAGAAAAACATCCTTTGTATCACATAGGAGTTTTAATCTTCATTAAATTCTGTGAAAAACAGAGTTAGTAAATTGAGGCCTATGGACAGGATCCTGAAGTAAGTCACCTACATACTATATCAGCGTTCATTACTTTTCATTCAACAAATAGTTATTGAACACATCATGCTTATCACTGTGCAAGCAATAAATGAGCTGCATAAAGACCCATCTCTATGGAGCTAATATTTTAATCGGGGAGGACAATAGCCAAAGACACAGCAAGATAATTTCAGATCAAGATAAATGTTTTGAATAAAATGAGCAGAATGAAAAAAGAGAGAGAGAGAGAGAGAGACATAGAGAAGGAAGCCAATTTTAGATAGTATGGTCAGCAAAGGTCTCTCAGAGGAAATAATATTTGATCTGAGGCAGGAAGGATGAAAGGAGCCAGCTGAGCAAAGAGCTGGAGGAAAAGAGTTACAGGCAGAAGGAATGACAGTGAAAAGGCGTTGAGCATGGGAGTTGGTGTGTTTGAGATGGTCAGTGCAGCTGATGCTGGGTAAGAGGGATGGGGAGTAATTCAAGTTGGAGTTAGCATTCCAGTTATGGGAGCATAACAACCGACCTGTAAAATTGGTGACTTACAATAACTATTTTATAATGTTCTCGACTCTGTGGGTTAGGAAGAGGCAGTGCTGGGCTAGATGATCTTCTGCTCCTTATGACATCAACTGGGGGTTCTCCTCGGCCCTCAGCTGGTGGCCAGATTGGTCTGGAAGAGCCGAGAAGGCCTCATTCACCTGAGCTGGTATCTGGGCAGGTGTGATGGCTAATTTTTTTATGTTAATTGGGTGGGCCGTGTGCCCAGGTATTTATTCAAACATGGTTCTGGATGTTTCTGTGAGGGTGTTTGGGGTGAGGTGGTTTAAATTGGTGACTTTGAGTAAAGCAGGTTACCTCCAGAATGTGAGCGATCCTCATCTAATTAGTGAAGGTGCTAATAGAACAAAGACTGATTGATCTTCCCTGAGCAAATCAGGATTCTGCCGGCAGTGCTGGCTCTTCCCTGGACCTTCACCCTGCCAGCCTACCCTGCACGTTTTGAACTTGCCAGTTTCCATCATTGTTTGGGTTCATGCCTCGAAATAAATCACTTTCTGTCAATGTGCACACTTTCGGGTTTTGTGTCTTGGGAGAGCCTTAACTAATACAATGGCGATGACTGAACAACTCGGACAGTCAGTGGGGAGCCCGCAGGTAGCCTTTCCATGCTTGGCTTCCTCACGCCGTGGACTTCTCCCATGGAGACTCATGGTTCCAAGTGGGAGTTTTCTAGCAGATAAAGCGGGAGCTGCATTATTTTCTGTGACCCATTCCTGGGAGTTAATTGCCATCACCTATGTCATGCTGTATTGGCCAAAGCAGTGACAAGCCTGCTCAGGTTCAGGGGGAGAGGATGTAAACTGCCCCCACTTTGTAGGAGGACCTCTTACAGAAATTGAGGACAATCCTATAACATTGACATGTGGAATGCGACTCGCATTCATTCACGCTCTCTTTCTCCCTCTTTCACTCTTGTTTTAGGGGGGTGGGCTGTAATAACAGCCCTCTCCATCACCATCACTGAAAAAGCTGTCCAGAGAGCATGAGTTTCGATGTGCACCCCAATAAACTTCCTAATTCTTCCCTCATAATTTGAACCTGTCCCCACCCCCAAAAGGAAAAACACATGCAGGCCTACCGCTTGGGCAGAACAGCCCAGAAAACACCTTCTCTGTAGGCAAGCACAGCAGGAAGCAAGAGATGAGGTGGCCGGCCTGGACAGGTCCCTGTCTTTCTCCCCAAAGCATCAATCAAGAGCACCCTGGGTGGGGAGAGAGGCTAGAATTGTTACGGGGGCTCAGTATTTCTCAATGCAGCACAAATAGCACATGTGCTGAGACATTCCTCATTGTGAGAGACACTGCAGAATGGTTAGCACGTGATTCCTTCCCAGCAAATGCCAGCAATCCCCACTCTCGTGCCCCAGTTACTGTGACAATGAAGAACAGCCTTCATGCATGCTAGCAGAACTCCTTTCGCATGGGCAGGAGGGAGGGAAAATGCAGAGTCCCTCCCCTGGCCTGTCCCCTCCCCTCCCAATAACCACAGACTTGGGCACGCTCACACTTCTCCATCTAAACTATCTGAAAGTCACTACATAGATCTTTGCACAGTGGGTCCCTCTCCCAAACAGGAGCCCACTCACTGCTTATATTCACAGTCACAACCCCCCTTGCAGCCATTTCATCCCAGCAACTATTTAGCTATTGTGGTTGCACGAAGAGTCGTTAAAGCAGGTGATATAGTCAGAATCCTGCCAAGTAACTCCTTCCTTTTATTGTTCTTCTACCAAGAGCAACATTTGCATGATTTCATTGTAGCTTCTCAAGAAATATCCTTACTGCCCTACACTGAGGCTTTCAGCTGGACCTGGCTTTGTGTTCCGGCATTATGGGCACATCAGTGGAGAGAAAGCATTTCCTTCCTCTGTCAGGCTGTAGTGGTACCTCGAGTGGATGACAAATGGAAAACCGTCCAAGGCCCCTGTGTATCTGAGTCTAAAGACACCAGAAGGGAAAACACATGAAAAGCCTTGTTTTCATAGTCAAATAAAGACCCTCTAACGTCCCTTTCTCCTCCCATTTTCAATAGTGGTACTAAGATGGGGTCTGTATTCAGCCGATGAATAAATCAGTTCAAAGACAGGCAATCCGCTGATTAATATGTTCAGTCAATGCCACTGAAAAGAGAAACAAGGCATGTGGATCTGGGGAATAAATGGTAGATAGCACCATAGTTCCTCATTTTAAGAATTAGTACTGAAATAATATATGATTTAAAAAAAAATAAATACTGAAACCAAGAGGCTATTGAGCAAGAAAAGGACACATCATGGACATCATATTTGTGCTTTGTGTTGTGTTGTGACTGGCTGTTTGAAATAATGAGGCTCATAACCATGTGCCAGCCTAGCACTGCCCTGATGATGAAAATTCCTCTTCACTGCTTCCTCCCTCTCCCTGGGTCACAGACAGGAGCACCTTCCTCCCCCTCCCCGCCCCCACTTGGGTAGAAGTGGATTAAGGAGTGAGTGCATTCTGTCCTCAGGATCCCATCTTTCCAGGGTTTTCCTCCCTCACAATCCCTATGCCTGGGGCTTTCCCCACCCCCCAGAATTCCTTTTCCTTCCAGCCTGGGAAGAGTTTCTGATAAAAGGTTTACCCAGCACATTAGCATTTTAATAGACAAATCCATGCCTCAGAGCAATGACTTTAGATTCTTGAATAGGGTCTTTCTTTCAGGTCTGAGAGATCACTGGGTGTCCCAGATCACTCTCTGATTATTTTATTTATTTACTTATTTATTATTATTATTAGCTAAACTACTCTCTTATTGTGGGTGCTAGACACATTATCTCTAGCCTCACAGTAACCTGGAGGGTAGAAATACCAGAAATTTCCAGGTTATTTTATGGGTTCATTTTGTCTCAGATATATTGTCCTCAAAACCTGTACTCTCCATTTTCCGTGGCACCTACCCAGGGTTTAGTTATTATCTTTAACTCAGGTTAAAGCTGGACTTCTAGCTACAGATCCAAAGTTGCATTTGTCTATAGAGGAAGAAGAAATTTTAAAAATTATTTCCTTTCTGTTAATAAGTAAATAACCAAGTTGGAATCACAGGCTACAAATCACAAGTGTATTTAATGAGACACCTTCAGAGGAAGGGAGGCAGTTGACTCAGATGCTTTTGAGAATATGAATGAGAAGCTTTAAGCATATTTTCAAATTAGGAACCATAAAGGCGGAAAGAATAAAGAGCACTAGCCAGGTCAGCTGAAAGGATTATTTGAGCTACACGTATTCTAACTATTATCATCATGAAATTGAGTTCCTGGTGAGTCTCTTTGGTAAGATGGATAAGAAGGTCTGCAGTAACACTTCATCTTTAACTATAGAAAGCTTACTGTTAACTCCTGGGAAATGCAAGTCAACCCTGAGGCTGTATGAGAACCGGAAAACTTGTTTAACATGTTTGTTTTCAGAAATTGTATTTATTTATGATGTGTTTATTTTAGAAAATTGCATTTGTTAGCATGTTCATTGTAGAAAATTGAATTTATTCACCTCATTGTGTTGTACACAGCAGCACTGAGATGAACAGCTTCCTCACTCTCTTCAGTAACTCTCCCCATACCAGTGCCGGGGACTCATTTCATTTGTTGATTCATGCAATTCATATTCAGTGCACACTGCGTGGGAGCCAGGCACTGCTCAAGACACGGGGAAGAGCAGTGTATTAGTTACCTGTTTAGCGGCTTAAAACAACACCCACTGATGATCTCACTGCCTCTGTGGACGGGAATCGGGGCAGGAGATACATGGTCCTCTGCCCAGGGTGTCAGAGGCTTCAGTCAGGGCTCTGGCAGGGGCTGGGAAAGGAGCCTCCGCAAAGCCCAGCGTGTGGGTGCTGCTCCGTTCACCTCATCAGGGCTGTTCTCTGAAGGCCAGTTCAGTCCCTGGCTGCCGGTTTGTCGGAGGTCACCGTCGGAGGTCACCGTCGGAGGTCACCATCAGGTTCTTAGCAGATACGCCTGCCCAGCTTGGCAACTCGTTCCATCAAAACCAGCCAGAGAGAGTCTGTTAGCAAGACGAATGTCTCACTCTTACGTGGCCTAACCTTGGAAGTAACATCCATGACTTCTGTTGTAGTCATTGATCTTAGGCTACTCCTCACTCAAGGGGAAAGGATTCCATAAAGGCATGAACTTGGAGACCTGGCTCCTCCTTGAGGGTCATCTGAGAGTCTGCCTGCCACAAGGAATGAGCGCACCAAAGCCACCACTTTGCAGAGCCCACGCGCTCTGGTGCCGCTGGGAAAGCATCCAGGTTGTCTGCGCTGCACTTCCTGTAGGCCTGTTGGAGAAAAATGTATTTGTGCTTCTAACACAAATGGCTAAACACCACGTGAAGAATTTTTCTTTTTCAAATGACTTATCAGAGACAGTCCTGTCCTGAAACTCGCAGGGAGTCGGCAGTTGCACTGCAGAACTGAAGCGTGTGTACACAGCAGCAGAAGGCAGCCCTTAGTAGAGCTGCACTGCTCAGTGCAACGGAAAACAAGCTCCAGCGCGCTTTTGGTTCTAGATCCCACCCTGCACTGTGGGTAGCTGGCCAGGAGAGGCCCCTGTGGACAAAGACAAACCCCCTTGCGGTACCTTCTGTTGGGTTTTTACGAAGCTCTCCTTAGTCCTGACTTCATTCCTTTGTCCTCGGGGCTTAGCTAGCTTTTCTTCTTTGCAGGGAAGAGGTGTATTGAACACAAATCTTGCCTTGTGTGTTTGTTCTCACACTGAATACTTTTATTAAATCACTAGCTGGGGAGCCAGAGCGAGCTGCTGTTTCAAATACTAGAAATTAAAGTGACGTTTTATAGAGTGAAGCAAAGAAGTGTGTACAGGATGGGAAAGAAAAAAGAGAGAAAATGGACAGAAGGAGAGAGGAAGGGAAAAGGGAGGGAGGGGATAAGGAAGGAGGGAAGGGAAAAAACAGAAGAAAGGAAGGAGGAAGCAAAGAGGGGAAGAAGAAAGAAAGGGAAGAGGACTGGGAGCTGGACCCTTGCGGTGGACTTGCCACATCTTGCCAGATAAACAAGTGGTACACTCCATGGACAGTGCTGTGATCTGTACTGGCCATGGTTTAAGGCTTTAAGTCGTTAATCTAAAACATGTCTCACGAACCTTGAAATTTCCCCAGTCGTGCGTTTACAATTTAATTCTTAAAAGACATGGATGGAGATAGACTGTGGACAGGCTTGAGAGAACACCCGTGCCTTGGATTTTAGGTATCAGAAACATCAAAGATGAATGCAAAGCCATAGCTCAGAAAGGGAAGAGGAAATGCATCTGAGCTGTGTGCATTGCTCTTAGCCTCACCACGTCTGGCTAATAACACCGCAGATTAATGTGCCATACCCTGCAGGGACTTGGAAAAAATTGAGGCACAATTTTCAGGACCTGCCCTAAGACATTGGAGGAAAGAGCAGAGCTGAGATGCACACCCACTCACTGGGAGGCTGGCGTCTGAGGCGCCAGAATGCTTCTCTGTGCTTGGGAAATGGAAGGCCGTGTAATTGCTTCATGTCTTTCCTTGGGATAAAGCCTATTTTCCCCTTACAGGGAAACTCATTTCTGATTTTTTTTTCTTCCTCAGAGAAGGAATTTTTTATCCTGTTTCTGCAGATGTCAGGTCCTTCAGAATATGAATTGTGTTTCCTTAGATTTTCAGGAATATCAGATCAGAAGAGCAGAGAACATGTCCACTATAGGCAATGGATATTAATTTCCTAATATTTAGGATAATAAGAGCCTTAGAAGGGAGTGTGGTGCAGAGCGGGATGAACCTTCGGGCTTACCTAGCAAGGACTTGCTGGAGCCAGGGCTAGAGCCCAGCTCCTGATGCCCAGTTCTGTGCGCTCTGCCGCAGGCTCCTGAGAGCCACACTTTCTTCGCCAACTCATAGGATTTTTATCTCCTGACTCCCAGGAATAGTTGTGATTTTTCTTTTTCATATTCAAGAGGGCTTTGTCTGTCTGTTTCAGAAAGCATTTGATTCTCTGATGTTCAAATGGAAATACACTTTCTTATGTTGAAGCATTTCATCAGTCCTACTCTTTGCATTTCCCCATACTATGACGTGGCCCTTTACTTTCAGCTTTGTGAGGTCAGGGTGTTGTAGAAAGACCACAAAAACTAAGCGATGCTTTGAAGAGGTGGAGAAATCACAGCTTTAATACATGCCCGGACTCAGGGATTAATCCAAATCAGAGTGGGGGTAGCACTGGAGAACCTTGCTTTATAAGTGCCCCTCGAGTTCATTGATTTGCAAATATACTCCCTCCCCTCAAGGCCCTGAAGGGAGAATTCTTTTCATCTACCCTTCCCCCAGATACAGAGCTCAAAAACAAGGCTCCCTGGCCTTACCTACCAGGGGACAGGGCTTTGTTTGGTTTACTGGCCTTGCAGAACCAGCCTTCCTCTTCATTCCCGCCCCCCCCCTTGTCCCACAAGCTTCTTTAGCCTTGTGGAGCAATATTAGTTCTATTATTTTTTTGTCTAATACAATTCCCCCCCCACGTGCATTTGATAATAGAGTCATAACATACTACAGGCTGATAACCACTAGGACAAAGAGTAGCTATGACCATTCCTGTCAAACAGATGTCCTTGCTGCCTTGACAGGTCTGAGTTCACATCCTGAGCAGGGTCCCGGCCTCCGAAAGACCAGCCCCCAGCCTGGGGCTCTCCCCGGGCACCAAAATGTACTCCTCTGGATGGAGGACCGACAGGTTCAGAAGTGTGTGGCCCCGAAGGTCAGTCAGGGAGGCGGGGAGGCCCGGGCACTGGTGTTGGGGTAGCTCTGCAGGAGCAGGCAGCCACAGGAACCCAGAGCTTCTGGGTGAGACGAGGGCTCTGGGTGCCAACAGGAA
>PVJC01006002.1:0-56684 GCA_004026665.1 Murina feae | reverse complement strand
CAACCCAGGCATATGGCTTGACTGGGAATCGAACCATGACTTCCCGGTTCATAGGTTGACACTCAACCACTGGGCCATTCTGGTGAGGCCTAGTTTATATTTTAAAAGGTAATATTTGTATGTGTGAAAGCTCATGTATGATGTGACTATAATGTCATATCCTTGATAAGATATGGAACAGACTTTACATTATGCTGTCGCTATTACAGTCATCACATCATCAGCTTCACAGAGAGAAGCTGTGACACCAAAACCACTGCCGGTATGTGACCACCTCTTGGTGAAAAGAGTGATTAGATGATAGGGATGAATAAGAGCTCCGTGTTAATGAGAGTGCTGATTGTGATAAGAACAGAAAATCTATTGTCTTGAACAAAAGCTGTATATAATTAAATGCTAGATATGCCCAGTGATATTTAGGTTTAGTTGCTATTTTTTAACTACAGGGTTCCTAAAATCCTTATAGATAAAAAATATGTTTGCTTTAAAATCCTAAACTCTCTAGTTCCAAGTCCTTTTCCTATTAATATAATTTATTATGTGATCTTTTAAAGCAAAACAAGATCCCTGAAGACAGTTATTAAGCTATAGCAGGACAAATGTGTGTATGCTTATAAAAAACTATAAAGTCTGAAGATTCTGGCGAAACATGGCAGATAGAAGATGGATGTTGCTTTCTTGCAAAACCTCACTAAAATAATACTGGAGGGGAAAAAAACAAGATATAAACGCACAAGGAGCAAGAGAATGTAAGAAGACACAACAGTGAAAAAGACGTGTCAACACATTATTGAAAGATGGAAATATAATTTTAAAAAAAAGAAATCTGAACAACAGACTGGTAGGAGGAGCGGAAGGAGGCTAACACAAAACGACCCTTCATCTACAAAACCCGTAGTCTCATGCATTGGGGGCACAGTTGCCTCGGGAAGTGGGGCAGGCCCCTGCAAACAGAAGGTATGAAAGCCTGCAACAGGAAGTTAGACCTCTAGATGCCCTTCCTCACCCGACACCCCAGGCAGATGCTGCTGATCAGAGATCAGAAACAGGCTGAAGCTCCCTCTATTGCTTTCCTGGCCACAAGATACTGAAAATCCCTCTTCAAGGAGTTAGGGCCAGGCTAGTCTGTGGAAGGAGAATGGCAAAAAGCTTGGGACTGCAGCCTGCATCTTTACAATCCTGGGGAAAGCACCACTAAGAGAGTGGAAAGGGCAGAGAAAAGGTTTGGGCCTTATGAAAGGAGAGGGCCTGAGCCTTCTCTCAGGCAAAAAGGATTGAGCTCCAGTGCTGAAAAGTAAAGCTGTTTGATGGGCATTATTCCCGATAATATAATGTCCTTTTATAACTGGTTTTGTCCCACAGGAAAAAATGACACTGGCCACCCTGGGAGAGGAAAAAAATTTTTTAAATCTACAATGGCTAAAAACATCAAATTTAAATTCTAGGCGTGTACCCACTGCAGTCAGCAGAAAACTCTGCCAACACAGACAGCTTACTTGGGAAATACCCAAAGCAGCAAATCCTAGCATAAATATGCATAGATTTCTTGTCTTTGGAATTAAATTGAAAAAAGCTTGGGGATATATTGTGGTGACCCCAATGTCAGGATACATAAGCCAATGACACCACAAGTTACAAAAGTACCCAGAAGTAACCAGGATTCCAGGAGAAATACTTTTCCAAATATGAATTTGCCATTCACATCCACTCAGATCAAAAGACGTGGATCCCATAAAAAGTGCTCACTAAAACTGGTTCCAAACGTCTAAGACCAGTTCCAAGAAGACCTACAATGTGAAAATCTCAACAACTTTTACCCAGCTAGTTGGTGACAGTAAAACCTGAACTACCTATATCAGAGTCTATCCTGACTTCGCCGGATAGGGCATCTATTGCCACAATGCGGTTCCATAAATACAAACACAAACCCTCAGCGGCTCACAATAATAAATGTATTTTGTTCGTGAGTGTACAGGCCATCTGGGTAGTCCTGCTGCTCTGGGACAGGCTTAGCTGCTCTTGGCTGGGCTCACTCGTGGACCTGCAGTCAGCTGGGGCCTGACTGTCTAATGTGGCCTTGGTATTCAGCTGGGATATTTCCTGTCTGATTCATGCAGCCCCTCAATCCAGCAAGCCAGCCCAGCGCTGTGCCTATAAAAGAGGCTGGGGAGAGAGAGAGAGAGAGAGAGAGAGAGAGAGAGAGAGAGAGAGAGAGAGAGAGAGAAGCACCCAAGGTCTCTTGGGGCCCAGACTCAGAATAGGCGCATCTTAATATCTGCTGCATTTTGCTGGCCAGAGCAAATCATGGTCTCCGCTCAGATGCCACAGTGGGATCATAAACTACCCCCCCCCTTTTTTTTTCAATTCTCACCTGAGAGTATTTTTTTATTGGTTTTAGAGAGGTAGGGAGAGAGAGTGAAACATCAACATGAGAGAGAAATACACCATTGGGTGCCTCCTGTACGCACCCCAACCAGGGATCAAACCCTCAACTTAGGTATGTGCCCTGACTGGGAATTGAACCCTCAACCTTTTGGTGTAAGGGATGATGCTCCAGCCAACTGAACCACCTGGTCAGGGCTGCAAACGCCACCTTTTTATAAGAGGTGCTAAATTTCATTTTGCAAGGAGCATGCTTATAGGGAAGGGTGATAAATGGATGCCATTAGGGCAATTAATCTATCCCCACCAGCCTCTTGACATAAGAGAATTAGGTCTGGGAGTAAATCAAAAGAATTTGGTTAAAGGCAATGTAATATCCTGAAAGAAAAAAAAAATATGAGGTGAGAAAACTGCTGAAATTTGAATAAAGTCTATATTTTAGTTAATAGCAATACCAATTTCCTAGTCCTGACAAATTCATCATGGTTATAAGATGTTAACAAGAGGAGAAGCTAGGTAAAGCACGTATGGAAACTATACAATCTTTGCAACTGCCCTGTAAAACTAAAATTAATTCAAAAATAAGAAGTGTGCTTCTAAAGGTACATGAATGTGGAATACAGGCCATTTTGGCGTGCAGCACCCTTAACTGAATCACGTGAATGCTCCGGCCTATATTCAGAAACCCTTTTGGCCTTGGAAAATTTGGCAGCATGTGGGCTCTGCAGAGCCAGAGCAGGTGGCTTGGCCGGGGCCAGTCTCTGCAGACCTCCCAGGTCACAGCTTCCCTGAGCCTCAGCTTCAGCAGGGAGGTGCCGGCTCAGCAGGGCAAGCGGTTGTGCCAGCACCCTTTCTCAGTGGGACTGAAGGATGTTGACCTAGCTGGCTACGGTGCTCAGAGCAAATGCCACATGGCCACAAGGGCAAGGTACTTGGGGATTCTCTTTTCTTCCCTATTTCAGTGAGTGAGATCCAATGGCTTAGCCATCTCCTACTGACATTGTGAAAGTCACAAATGTGATCTTCTTCGCTGTGCAGTAGTTCTGCGTCTAATATGAGAGCTAAATGAGACACAGTCATGGTACAATGCAATGAGGTCCATGGAGAGGGCATGTGTTTCTTGTCTGTTCTGTTCTCAACCTTCAGGAAATCCAGCCTTCCTCCCAGGGTGGTTAAGATAAGGGTATCTCTCCCAGCCCCACACCTCTGTGTCCCAGAGGTAGACATATGACATATCCCAGACCTGGTTGCTCAGAGCAACACATCCCTCTGGGCACTGCAGTTGGTCAAGGGAGAGGCACGTGCCCCAAGATGGTGTAATCATATTTGAGAGAAGGTGAAGCAGGGGATTTACCAGGGGTGAGGACAGCGGAGCCCCTAGCATAGGTTGCTTGCATGCACGACTCCGGAGACCAGGTTCTGGGACGCAGGTCTAACTTTATTGAGGAAAGGCAGCCCTATTTATAGTGGAGGTAGCCAATCATGGAACACCACCTTAGGGGAGCCAATGAAAGGTCAGGGTACTGTGTAGGCGGCTCTGGGAGGGGCTCAGGCGGGTGTTGCCATCTCCCTGGTGTGCCAGAAAGATCTGAAATGCTGGAGTAAGCTCACAGCATGCATCAGCCTCTGCACCGAGACAAAACCTCCTGTGCTCTACCTACAAGAAGGTCTCTGGGAAAAGGAGGGTCTTTCTGTCTCTGGTACTAGAAGCAATTATAAAATACACTGTCTTGAACTCTCATACTTCTGGCCATAATCTAGTTGGACTTGCATTTCTCTCACCTGTACCACAAGAAGCCTGCCTGATGCAGACATCAGTACCCGAGAGTGGGGTGTTGGAATCGGCATGCATTACAATGTGGGATTGGTTGAGAACAGGTGGGATGCTGGGAAGGGGACATGCCTTTCTTAACCAGGTGGAGGTCAGTGCCTGGGAAGTGGTAACAGAGCAGCTGGGCAGATTTTCCTATTTGTGTCCTGGAACTCAATCTGGTTCACTTCCTCGTGTCTGCGGAACCAATTGTGACAAAGTTAAAAAAGGTTGACCATGTTTCACGGTCTTCAGTACGCTCCTAAAAGCTTCAGCCCAGACTGCCCCTCCAAGAGCAGAAAGGGAAGGGCCCACATAGCCTCACCAGAGAGATCATTTCTTCCTCCAGAAATCCTTGTGAAGGCACAAAGACTGGTTTTCTTGATTCACAGGGAGATAATACTGGGATGCAGGGAAGGGCTAGAGCAATGGGGAAAGTTAATACCCCAGATCTTCATCAAACACTTCTGGCTATGTGGTCCACACTTCAAAAAAGCAGAAATGTCTTCATTTTAAGAGACGTGCATGAGGATGAACCCACTTCATTATCCCATCCCACTATTCCAAGGGCAGGGGCAAAGAGGCAACAGGTAAAGACTTATTGTTGAGAGGCAGAAACTCTGAAACCAGTTGGGCTTCAATGACTGCTGACCTTAGTTGCTGCCCATTGGATTTCCAGAAACTGAATAGGCTGGCCTCTCTTTAAGATCTTCAGAGTGTCATCTCAGAGACTCTGTGCCCCAGAGGTAGACATAAAATGTATCCCAGACCTGGTCGCTCAGAGCAACAAGCCCTCCAAGCAGGATCATGATTCATTGCTCAACCCCTAAGGCAGTCCATGGCCCCCACACCTGCACCAGAAGAAAATGGATGGCTATGGTTCTCCAGCAGGTCTTCCTGAACTATATGGTAAATTCAAGGAAAGAATTGCAGGAAGCCATATTTTGTCCTTCCTCTGGCCCCAGTCCTAGTGTGGCATGATTGGCAATAAATTAAATACCTCATTCAGAATCTGGAAAGGAAAAAGGATAAGTAATGAAGTCCTGCCAGTTCCAGGGAGTGGTACTTTCTCTTGTAGACTTTAGGGAACAGTAGGGACCCACCACCAGGTTTAAGGCTGATAAAACCTGAGGTAAAGCAAACGTAGCAACACGGTGGATCAGTAGGAAAAGGGTAAGGCTGGAACAATGAACAAAAAATTGAGTAAGCGTTAACAATAGAAAAACTAATACAGGCTTACACTAACAGAGTCCATGAATAAGAGGGTGTGGAGAGACACTGAGATCATGAAGAAAATGAAGAGCTCACCAACACAGACAATACGGCAGAAGGAACACTCTCTGTAGGAGAGCAAGACTAAGCCTTGTGAATTGTATATGGATACACGTCACTTGTTTTGTTTTTGTTGGAGGGAAGGAAGAAGCAGACAGCTGGAATTCTGTCCAAAACAGAAGGATATTTTTAAATCCCTATTTATTTAATTCTTGAAAAGGATTTGTCCTGAAAATTGCCAAGCTGTATAGATGCTCTAAAGGGATTTGGGCAAGATATACACAAAAGAATGCATGATTAGCTACTGAAGTACAACCCATGGGACCTTAAACCATAGCAGGCGCTAGGAGCTTCTAGGTCCACTGCACAAGGTTTCAGGTTAGCTAATGGGGCTAATTACATTCTTGCTGGGTTCCTTCCACCTGGATGAGAGCATGGTGCTAAGTGGTCCTAAAGGACTCAGCAAACTATGGAAGCATGCAGACCAGAAACACTTGTAACACATTTTCATGATTTATAAAAGCTAGAAGAGCTGATCCTCTGCCCAAGGGAGCTGAGCATCAGTCTGTTCCTTCAACACCCCTTGCCTCACTGAGATTCTGTTAAACACCCCATTCCTCTCAATGCCATACCTTTCCTCCTCTCTCACTGATTAATTTTAGTCCCTAAATAGTTCTACCAGGGTGATGAATAAATACGCATTGGTCTCTGAGGCAAATGCAAATTCAGTTGGCAGTTTCAGTTTGCTATCATGTAGGGCCTATGCGAGGGTTAAATGAAATTTTGCAGAGTAAGCTGAAATCCTGCCATATAATTAGCAATCACATATGGTGGCAATCTCCAATTACATACAGCATTGAACATTCGGGCTTTAGCTACAAAAGAGTACATATAGCAAAAAGACAATTTGCTATTACAAATATCTGGTAACTGACACCGATTTTCACTCCAGCCTGTACTTCTTTCTTTGATGCTTCTCCAGAATTTATCGCAAGCATTCAGGAACTTAGATGCTTCATTAAAAAACTTAATGGTAATCCAAACCACCAAGCATTCTTTGGCTAGATCCAAGATTGTCATTCACTAGCATGCTTATGCTTCCAACCCTTGCAAAGAGCAAAATTTGTTTCTCATCATCAGTAGGAAGACTTCAAGTTCTTTCCCAGAAACAGCTTCAAGTTTTCTCCCCAACTTGGCCAGCTACACTTGAATTCAGGGTTTCCACCCTAGAAAGAATGTGGTTTGTCCAAGTAGAATGAGTCACTGAATTCTAAGCAGAAAAGTTTTCATCAATTTAAGAGGGAGAGTGGAGACTTCGTTTCTGTGGTGAAAGAGTGCTTAAAGTGGGGCAGGACGGGAGCCATTCCATCTCCTATCCCCTTCCATGCCTTCCCACGGTGAGGAAGAGAACTGGCAAAAGAGAAAGAATATTTTAACTCTGGCAACTGGCCATTTGGCTTTATGGATTTACCAAGTAAACAGCCAAGAGGAAAAAAAAAGGTCCTTGAGTGTTGGTATGGAACATTAAGCCCCTCTGTGGTGCTCATTAAATGCTTGGCGTCTGTAGGGAGCCCTAGACCTCATCAAGTCCTGCTGCCCTGCTTGTTGCTGAGCTCTGGAAACTGCATCCCATCTCTACCATCTTTGAACTCTATCCATAAAGCTATGTAATTATTTTTAAGATTTGCAACAGTTCATCATCTCCCCAACATCAATCATGTGAAGATGAGCTTTTGTTGATTAGTCTGTTGAAATAATGAATTTTTCAAATGGATTATGAATATGTGAAAACCTATGCTTCTTAAAATATATATATATATATATATATATATATATATATATATATCATTGCTGAGGATGGGCCAATTTAATTTTGTCAATGCTCTTCTGTGTAACACTTCACTGAGTCACCACATCTATCTTGAGAAAGGTGAGGTCAATAATATTTGTATATTTTGATAGAATCGTGTAACAAATATGTGCACACCTATTAGAATGAAAGCTGCTTTGGGAGATGCTTTGGGAAATACAAGCTGAGTAACACATTCCCTGCTCTAGTAGATTTTAATCAAGAAGAAGGACAAAGCAAAAGCACCTATGACTACAATACCAAGTGGGCTATGAAAAGCTTTTGGGTTGCTTCCCATCAACTAATGGAAACCCAATGAAGAGTTACATGCAGGAGAGTGACATGATTGTAACTGCATTTGAGAAAGTTCAATCTGCTGGTGGGATGTAGAACCAATCACTAAAAGGGGAGCAAACACAGCAAAAAGCCTTAGGAGGCTAGTGCAATAATCTAGGCAACATAAGACGGAGGCCAACCTAATGCACTGAATCCAGGGTGGATGTAGAGAATGCATAAAGAGATCAGGGAAAATCCATGTGACTGGTGGCGAGTGATTGATTGGTGAGGGACACTGAGGGAATGTGAAAAGGAGCATCAAGATCTCTGCTCTTGGCAGTGAGGTGGGAAGCAGTAGCATTCATCTTAGGAGAGTGTGGCAGAGACAGCCACGGAGAGGCTGGTAAGCAGAAGAACAACAGGACTGAGGCAGAACCCTGACAGAGAAACAAAGATTACAAAAGGTTAAGTGGCAAGACATCCAGTGAGTGTCAGAGCTGGAACTAAATGCAGGTCTTTGGAGTCACGGTCCAGTCCGTGCAAGGAGGAGGAAACTCGCTGCTTCTCAGAATTCTAACATGCACTCCTCTTTCCAAGAAGTCTTCTGAATCCCCAGCCTTGGCATTTAGCTTAAGCCAGATATTTAGCTCAAGAGAATGGATGGTTACATTAAGAGAATGGATGGCTACTTTACTATTTGCTTAGTAACAACCAAAGAGCCCAGCCCAATATTGTTCTCATCATAAATGCTCAAAAAATACCCTAATTGCTAACTGTAGATTATGGCAGTGCTCTTTAAGCCTTCTTCAAAGGGTGTAGAATACTTTAAAAATGATAAAATGGCTTGGAAACACAAGTTTATAATAAGAGATGCATTTGCTGAAGTTATATTCTGTGCCAGCAATTACATTGTCTTCAGAAATAACTATTTGATAGATGAGGAAACTGAAGCTTAGAAAGGTTAGTTGAGTCACTGGCACATGGTGGCATCAGAATTTAAGCACAGATCTAACTCCAGAAACTCAGTTCTTGAATAATCTTTCTGCCTTCAGAATAGCTTGCTAGGGAAAGTTCAAAAGAAGCTGGAATGAGCATTACACCATATAAACTTTATACAGTGCAAAGGCTATAAACAGTAATTTCTTTGGCTCTGAAGGACTTCATAGCAAATAGTTGTTTCTCACCCAGAGTCACAGTGAGAACCTAGCAACTCAACTTATATTCCCAGTTGCAACCCACTGCTTGGGAAGAACAGCAAGTTCCTATTACACTGGAAGTAAAGATTGGAAGGACAGAATGAGAGGAGAGTGAACTGCCATTAACCTCACTTATGTTAAACCAGAGGCCCGACCCTAGGCCTGGACTGCAATCAGAGCTATCTTCCCTGGCTGCCCACAGCCTGCCCCGCCCCCTGCTGCCACCCACCTCTGCTTCCCCATTTGCCATTGGGCAATCAGAGCCAGCCGGCTGGGGATCGAGAAGTTAGCCATTCCAGCCCACTTGCCAACCTTGCCCTCTGTGTGGGGGGCAACTAGTGGGTGGGGGCCTTGGCGTGGCTCCACCAGCATCCCCCAGCACCCACCCCCAGTTCTCCATTCGCCATCAGGTGATAGGAGCCTACTGGCCAGGGAAAGGGAACCAAGGTGGTCAGTGTGCCTCATAGTGACTGCTTGAGTGGTCATTATGGTCATTCTGCCATTAAGGTCCATTTTCATATTACCCTTTAATTATATAGGATTATTATATAGGACTAGAGGCCCAGTGCACAAAATTCATACATGGGGTTGGGGGGAGGGGGCGTCCCTCAGCCCAGCCTGCCCCCTCTCACAGTCTGGGACCCCTCAGGGGATATCCTACTGATACTCCCTGAGTGGGCCTAAGGTGACCAGACATCCCGCTTTTGGTGGGACAGTCCCAATTTTTAACAATTTGTCCCACTTCCCGCAGCATTTTTTAAAAAGTCCCAATTTTTGGAAAGAGACATATGTACTACTCTTTGTAATATTTTAAGTAATAATAATAAAAAAAAGAACCCCCCACGGTCAATGGTTTCCCACTTTACCAATTTAAAATCTGGTCACCTTAGCCTAAGTCAGAGTCTGGCCTTCCTCTGCAGAAGGTGACTGGACTGATCAGGGGAAGCCACCATCCCCATCACTCTGCTGCTGCTGCCACTGCTGGCTGCCACAGCCGCCAAGGTGTTTTCATCAACACGGACTCCAGTCCCTTCACCACGAAAATATTAAAACTTTCTTTAGGCATTTTCAAGATGTGTCTTTCATAGGATATGACATTTCTTTCTTTCTTTTGCTTTTTATCCTCACCTGAGGATATGTTTCCATTGATTTTTAGAGAATGTGGAAGAGAAGGAAAAGACAGAAACATCAAAGTGAGAGGAACACTTTGATTGGTTGACTCCTGCATGAGCCCTGACCTAGGGCCCGGCCAGGAAGGAGTCTGCAACCTAGGAACATGCCTTGGTCAGAATCAAACCCAGACCCTGTAGTCCACAGGCTGAGGCATTATCCACTGAGCCAAACCAGCTAGGGCAGGATATGACATTTCTTAGCCCTCCAGCAGCGGACCTTCGTCTTTTCCTCTAGGAGTGTGGTGGAAAAACCCTAGATCACCTTCTTGGATTCTTATTACCCAAGTTACCAAGAACACTGCCAGTGGCATACAGGAAGCTTAGCCAATGAGCAGTCAGAAAAGATGTTTCCTCTGTAGCTCATGCGCAGAGGTGGGACTGCTGGCAAGCTGGGGCTGGCACACCCACCCTGTCTCCAGGCCTGCTCAAGCCTCCAATGCAGCTTAGGCAGGCCCCCACCCCCCCAGCTCTGCTTCAGGCCTACTGAAGCCTCTGCCATGTCTTGGGCAGGATGCCCCGGCTCTGCTTAAGCCTCCACGTGCCTTGAGCAGGGCCTCAAAGCAAGTATTCCACCTGGCCGCTCACCCCTGGGACTGGGGGACTCCAATGGGACTGAGAGGACTGGGTGCTGCCATCTTGTGGCTATGGGCACCACCATCTTTGTGACAGAGTGACATTTAATTTGCATATTATCATTTTATAAGATAGGATAAGCATTTTGATGAACAAAAACAATCAGCAAATTCAAGTAAACCACATTTAACCAGTCTGTGTGTTTTATGCACACGTGTGCTTGTGTGCATGTATGTACTCACAAAGAACTTGAGGGGAAGCACTGGAAAACTAAACACTCAACGTCAACATGAAGCACTGGGCTTCCTCGTTAACTTCTCCAAGCTACTATTTTCATGATATAAAATATTATGTGTTGGCTCTTTTATTAAGGCTCTTGGGTAGATTGTCTTATGAATGCCATTATTTGCTAAAGTAAATTTAATAGAGAAATTCCTATAAAAGCAATATGATGACTTTTTTTAAACACACAGTTATATGATGTGACTTTACCTCTCAACATCTCCCTTTAACATGTTTATTTTGAGCAGGCAGTGAAGTTTAAATCTGCTCCTTTTATAATTCATCCCTTGAGAAGAAGAAAAATTGAACTTAATGAGAGGTAAGCCTCAAAGGAGAGAAACTCCTATGAGGGGCTAAGCATTCATGTCAGTTAACAAGGAATTATGGGAAAGAAGAACCATAAAAAAAAAATACCATGATCAAAGCAATACCGTGATTAGAGCAAATAATTTTTTTATGCTAGTGCTGATTCTTTAATTTTTGCCAGTAGTATTGACTTAATGTTCCTGGTTTCCTAGCACTGTCTGGATTATATCAAAGTATTAGCCCATTATAATATCAAATTAGGGAGTCATATGGTCAATCTCATCAGTTGAAAAACAATCTATAATAATAAGAGCTTAATATGCAAATTGATCAAGTAGCCAAACAGTGGGATGACCATTTGGACGACCTTCTGGACGAAGCCAGAGCTGCAGGGGCCTACTCTTGCACACATTGTTTGCATTGGGCCTCTAGTTAATTATATATGACTATTCTAAAATGAAAATGTGTTGATTCGGAGGAGGAGTGTAGACAGAAATAAAAGAAGAGAATGAAAGAAAAAGGGCAAGGAACAGGGCACAGACTTATGGAACAAGGTTCATGGTAAAATTTTATGTTTAAGTTGCTAAACACACATAAGACAATTGAAGTAGTTTAAGAAAGAATAAATGAATAGCAAATCTCAAAGTTGTCAGCACTATAGCTATTTAAAACTATAAGTTAAATTAATATAATACTTAGTGAAATCAAAGGCACTCCAAAGAAAGAAAATAAAAAATATCAAATAAAGCAACATGATCATCTCAATTATATGCCAACCCTTAAAATATTATAATATTGCTGCCTTAACAGAAGATTATTTCAGAATACCTGAACCTAAAAGAAAAATTATTTATTGACATGATAGAATTATCTGAGATGCTTATGAGCTTGTTCATCATATGACTTATAAGTAAGATAAAGGTCTTTAATAGAAAAATAGTTTTTTAAAAAACACTCAGTGTGTCCAATGAAGTGTTACAGAAGATAAAGAAGGATTCAGTCTAGAATCATCAAAGATATTATGAGAAATTATTTACAATACTTCTTCTTTTCTTGATTTTTTTGTAAGTAGTAGTTTCAGATTGAACAACTTGGTATAACTTACCATAGACTCACAGACTAGGAAAAAACCTGTCTAAAAATTCACATTCTTGCTGACAGTAATGATTTTGAACCAGGCAAAATTTATTCCTATTTAACCTTTTCTTTCGAGGCTCAGAAAAGGAGATGCTACAATAAGTCTTAAAAATGCCTACCTGTTTATTACCAACAACCTCGAAAGACCATTTTTAACTCTAACACAGGACCAATAAAAACAATAACATCAGGAAGGGCATTTTTTTCCTAAATACTATTGTCTTATGAAATTGTATTCATTTGTTGCCATTTTCTTCTGATTACAAAATACAAATTAAGGTATTTGTAGCCTGTTTTGCTAAAATAAAAAAATTATTTAGATAAACTAAAGAGCCTGGGAAAGACCCAGACAAGCACCAGTCTGGCTCCAAGGAGACTCAATGTCTCCTGTAAGCAAATTATGAAGAGACTAACTTTCCTGATGAATCAACAAAGCTAATCTCTGTTTGGAAATGGCAATGCAGGAGTGCTTAAAACTCCTGTGCATTATCTGCAGTTGCAATTTTTAGTCCTAAGTTTGGAAAAGGCCCTCCACGGCCCAGCTTGTTTGCAGCAAAGAAGATGAAAAACAAAGAGAAATTTTCTTTATTTTAAATTAATACCTCGATGTGTGGTGATGGATGTAAATTAAGCTTATTGTGGTTATTGTGGTAATCATTTCACAATATCTACATATATCAAATCATTATGTTGTACACCTAAAACAAATACAATGTTATATGTTAATTATACCTCAATTTTACAAATAGTCAATATAACACATCTAAGCTTAAAATATATATTTCAAAAATCTTTACAATAGAAAAATTGTAATATGAATAATAAAAAACTGAAGGAGAGGTGAAAGCTGAAAGGAGGACTGTGCAATTTTCTAATCTATAGAGCCAGGAGTTAATCAATACTGTCCAAAATTTAAACCTATAGTTTTGAAAAATGACTACATTCTATTTCCTTAGCCAGGTTCCTTGAGAACCAATGTGTCTTAGAGTAGAAATTTATCTGAAGTTCAGCAATACTTCGTTTTAATTCTGTTTCTTCTTTTTTGTCAAATTAAAATAAAACTTAACGCATATTATTTTCAAATAGCATACATAGAGTCCCATATTTCTAAAAGTGTTTATATTTCCACATATACATAGGGAAGTATATGAAAAAACTACTGGTTACTTTCGGGTGGCAGAATTTAGAAAGATACTTAATTTCAAGTTTGTATTTTTCAATATTGGTTGCTGTTTTATGATGATCAAGAATAACTTTAAAATATATTGTCAGTATTCTTCATATGGTTTTGATTCTGAGAGGAAGAAAAGCAGGAGGAGGGGAAAGAGGGATGTATGGGAAGAGAAAAAAAATTCAGTGCATACTTACAGTCCTGAAGGAAGACATGATTAAGAACACATGTCCTGGCCAGTGTGGCTCAGATGATTGAGCCTCATTCTATACACCAAAAGGTCACCGGTTTGATTCCCGATTAGGGCACATGTCGGAGTTGTAGGCTTGATCCCCAGTAGGGAGCCTGCAGGAGTGAAAAAGTGTGGGACATGCTTTCACCAGTAAGAACTGCCATGGAAATTCACTAAAGGAAAACTTCATTTCAGGATGGAATCCTCAGCAGAGCAGCAACCATAAATAGGAAGGAAGTGAAATTTGCCCAGGGTCCTGCTATAGCTTATGCTCTACATCTCTCTGTCCCCCAATAGAATACAACCAATTCTACCTCTACTTCCTTTGCCCTGGTAATGGTGATGATGGGTACTAATGGGAAACAACATGCACGTTTGCTGTTCATGGTTTCCCTTGAAATTTTTATTTGGTCAGCCTTTTGCCAGACATAATGTCTTAATATAAAGGACAGATTCTGGAAGTGAGAGTTTCTACTATAAATGCCAGGCAGTGGTGGGAATGTTTTTGAAAGGAAAAATTTAGACTTTTCAGTACTTGTCAACTGTTTGTCAAGACCATCCTGCTATAAAACAAAGCTCTTCATTTCAATGTGAGGATTTTTGAATACATGGTTCTGACATGCAGACAATTGTGATTTTTTCCTCCAACCTTATGTGATACCCTACACATGAGAAGGGGAATCACAGAATACAGAGCAATCAGGAGAAGATGAGCTGCAGGGATGGCATAAAGCCCATGCTCAGATAAGGATCTAGGATAAGGTATAACAGAGATGGAGTGTATCTATTGAATACATTATACAGTGATTTCTTTTTATGATAAAAGTTTAACATTGGCTTTTAAGGTCATGAAATTAGAAAGAATGTCAAATTGTCCATAGCAGCAAACTATATCAAGATAACAGGTACCCATTATAATGCATTGTGGGAAAGCCAGCATGTCAAAAGAAGTAAGGTAATAGTCAGGAATCTTTGACTGTAATTGAAAGCAGCCTAACTCATACTCAAACTTGCTAGACAAAAAAAAGAGATGGGCTATGCAACTAGGAAGTTCAAAGGGTAAAACTAGCCCAGGCATGGTTTCAGCCCAGCAGGTAAAGACATTCTCAAGACCCTATCTCTCCTATCTCTGCTGGTCTCATTCCTAGGGGGCTACCTCCCACCAGTGTGGCAAGGATAGCCACCTGCAGCTCTAGGAGTACATAACCTTTTCAGCTAATGATCCCAGCAAAAGAGCCATGCTTCACTCCAGACAGTTCCCAGAAATGACTTTGTTTAGTATATTCGTTTACTAGGGCTGCCATAACAAAGGATGGCTTAGGCAACGGAAATTTATTTTCTCACAGTTACGGAGGCTAGCCTCACACAAATCACATGCTGGTGAGAAGGAGAGAGCAAGAGAAAAATGGCTCCGTATACTTCTAGAAATTTGTTGTAGACCTGTTCGCAGTTCTGTGCTGACCTCACAGGAAAGAGAAGTGAGGAATGCCCCATCCCTCTTACCAATGAGTGGAGCAGTCAGAGAAAGTGGCTATACAACAAAAACACAGGGACCTTCCCACACAGACCAGCCTATTCAAGTGACAGCAGGTTTTCTACCGATCATTACAGCTCCTTTTCATCTGTTGAGGAAGCTTAAGTAAGGAGTAGAAAGAACAAGTTTCCTTCCCAAGCCTTCTCCATGTGAGAACAAGTGTTAGAAGGCAGAAAGATAGGTACATGTCTATTTCTTTCTCTGTGGGCTGAGCCAGAAGCATGGGCAGGGGAACAGAAGTATCTTCAACAGTGGGAAGAAGCATGCCAGTGGGCAATTGTAGAGGCCATTGAATTGGAGGCTAAGAAGACCTTATTGATGCCCTCTGCCCATCCAGGAGGTAACTGATAGGCCATTCATGCTCAAATGGATCTTTGTATCCCTCTGCCTGTACCAGCAGTCTCTGACAGTGGGAGAAACTTGGCAGGCTGGAAATGGCCCCAGGAGGAACCTGAATGAAGGGTAGGAGAAGGTGGATAAATGCTACAGTAGAAGGATTCTGAGATGTTTTCAGACATTTTCCAGAAGAACTGAGTCCCAGTTCCTTATAGCAGCAGTCCACTCTACACCACAATTTTCTTCCTTCCTGCCCCAGCCAGTTTGGCTCAGTGGAAAGAGCATCAGCCTATGGACTGAAAGGTCCCTGGTTCAACTCCAGTTAAGGGCACATGCCCAGGTAGCAGGATCGATCCCCAGTGGGGAGCGTGTAGGAGGCGGCTGATGGATGATTCTCTCTTATCATTGATGTTTCTCTCTCTCTCTCTCCCTCTTCCTTCCCCTTTGAAATCAATAAAAATTTATTTTTTAAATTTTTCTTCCTTTCCTTATATCACTTGCCCACCATTTCACAGTGTTTTCTGGGATAATATCTTTGCACTTAAAACTTTCTCCTGGGTTCAGATTTTGGAAGAAGCCATCTGTATTAGTGTTCTTGGGCTGCCATAACAAAATACCACAGACTAAGCAGCTTAAACAACAGAAATGTATTCTTACCATTCTGGAAGCTAAATGTCCAAAATCATGGTGCTATGAAGGTTGGTCCTAATGAATCTTCTCTTCTTGGCTTGTAGACAGCCACCTTCTTGATATTTTCTCACATGGTCTCTTGTCTGTGCACACCCAGAAAGAGAGATCTCTAATACTCTTTCTCTTGTTGTAAAGACCCATTTATATTGGAATAAAGCTCCATCCTTATGACCTCATTTAACCTTATTATATCTTCACAAGCCCTGTCTTCAAATAAAGCCACACTGGAGATTTAGCATGTGAATTGGAGTAGGGGGAGGACACAATACAGTCCATAACAACATCCAAAAACAAACAAAATTTTAAAAATCCTAAGATAGGGCTCTCCAGGGACTCTTCATCATAAGCGTGTAACTGCTTTACATGAATCAATAGAAGGTCAGATGAGCAGTCCCACTGTCTAGCTTCAGGCTTAACTAAGTTTCAATAGGTGTCACCATTAGGAACTACAGGTAAAGGTTCAGGATGGTGGGGCATTATAGCTTGAAGGTCTCCAAAACTTCTTACCATCTTAGTGAGATGCGTAGTATCCAAGTAGTGGGAATGCTAGGATATGTAAGGTTTCAGTATACCCTCACAGAAGAGAAGACGTGTCAATTTCTCGAAAGAAATCTTATGGACTTGAAAGTCAAGCTATAGAAGCCTTATGCTTGAATCCCAGCCCCAGAGACCCAATGAATGAAGGATATAGTTCAGAAATTATGGTCCATATTTTCTTTCCTAAGTGATGGGACCATAGTTTTCTCTTTTGTATAGCAATAATAATAATACATAATTTCAGAGTTGTGACGAATAAATAAGGTCATAGATTTAAAGAGCTTAGCCCGGTGCCAGATCAAAGTTGGCATTCAACAAGCATGGCTCCTCTTTCCCCTTCCACAGGAAACTGGGTTTTATACTGGTCTTTGGTTTAGCCTGATTATAACATTCACAGGCATTTTATTATTGTCACTAGCAGTTTTTAGAACTAACTCTAGATTGTGTGTTTCAAATCAAATTTTGTCTGATTAAATTTTCTGATCTCTACCAACATGAAATTTTGAGTGCAAAGCTATCTTTAACTGATTTTTTAAAAATCAACTTTACTTTAATTGATCCATCTAGGTCCTAGTTTGAAACAAGAAATATTATAAGTGCCTACTTCTAGGGCTTGGAGGTCGGGGGTAGGCCAGATAATACATTTTTCACCGAAGGAGAATCCTATTTCACAGGAAAGATGAGTCTCAGCAAGAAGAAAGCTCGACTCCTATTTTAAACGAGATAGAAATGTTTCCATTGCTTCTCCTCTTTCTTGGTCAGTGTGAATTTGTGTTTCTATAAGTCAGACTCATTTCCTCGTTGTTTGATCTGTTAGCACCCAAAGAATATCTATTTTTCTTTCCTATTTCAAATTTTCATTCTAAAATTATTTTTCTCATCTCCTTTCAACATATCCATGTATTTCTCATACCATTTCTCTCCTTGTCCCAGACATACCTTTGTCTTTTCTTTTTTCCCCTGTTAGCTTGCTATATCAAAGCCACTATAGAAATAAACTATCTCTTTAATGCCTTAGTGACAATACAGTAAAAACCTCCATGACAGCCAAGTCCCTGGATGACACATAGGTCTCAACTGATGTTTTCTATTTAGTTCACAATGTGCTCAGGACCTCAACTGAAAGGGTCAGTAGCCTTTCTAAGAGTGTTTTTTGATAATCTCCTCAAATACTTTTACCTTTACCCTCATAACTTCTCTAAAATTAACAAACAGCAAAACTCATGACCCTAGTGGGAAAATAATGTAGCTATGGTAATAATAAACAAATCCCCTCATCAGTTAACCAAACAAAATATGCAAACCTGGCTTGCTGAGCCACAGCCTGGGTGCTCCTCCCAGACTCCCTGCAGCTCACTCTTCCTTCCGGTGTGGGCATGCAGACTTCCCTGACAACCAACGGGAACCACAACCCCACAATTCACAGCAAACAGGAAGAAGGGGCACCCACTACATGAAATGGGGTCACAGCCCCAAGACACAGAAAAAGCTCAATGCCAGACTTCTAACACATGCCCCAATAACATCCTGTAATTTTGTCAACTAAGAAAATTAGAATTATCCCTATTTCTAATAGATACCATGTGCTGCCCACTCTTACCTAGTGAAAGAATTCTGTTTGTAATATTCCTGAAGTTTAGTCACCTAACCTCTGCTAGACTATTCCTAAAAGTCAGCAAACCCAACCTCTGGGAGACTATTTCTAGAAAGACTTGGGGGAACAATGTGGACAAAGTCTGCTCCCTCTCTCACATTTCATTTTGATATTCTCTTCTGCTAAACAGTCCTAGGTCCTTCCCTTATTCCCAGTTGGACACATTCAGTAGGTCATTCACTCTCTTAGTTGTTCTATTCTTATCACACTTGGGTTTCAAAGCTTGTTTCAAACCCAAGAGTATTTACAACTCCAGCTAATATCATTGATAACATTATTGACTAGAGGCTTGGTGCACAAAAATTTGTGCACTTGGTTGCAGGGGGGGGGGGGGTCCCACAGCCTGGCCTGTGCCCTCTCAAAGTCTGGGACCCCTCGGGAGATGTCCACCTGCTGGCTTAGGCCTGCTCCCTGGGGATCAGAACCGGCAGTCAGACATCCCTCTGGCAGCCTGGGAACCCTCAGGGGATGTCTACTTGCCAGCGGGGTGCAAGCCTAAGCTGCAGTCGGACATCCTTAGCACTGCTGAGGAAGAAGGAGAGGCTCCTGCCACCACCGCTGTGCTGGCAGCCCTCAGCCTGGCTTGTGTCTGAGCAGAGCTCCCACTGTGGGAGCACACTGACCACCAAGGGGCAGCTCCTGCATTGAGCATCTGCCTCCTGTTGGTCAGTGTGTGTCATAGTGACTAGTCATTCCCAGTTGTTTTTCTGTTAGGGTCAATTTTCATATTACCCTTTTATTATATAGGATATTATATAACATAGAGACCTGATGCACAGGTGGGGGCTGGCTGGTTTGCCCCCTGAAGGGTGTCCCAGATCAGGTTGGGGTCCCCACTGGAGTGCCTGGCCAGCATGGGTGAGTGGATGATGCCACAACCCCTTCAGAGTGGGAGTCCCACTGGGGTGCCTGGCCAGCCTGGGTGGGCTGATGGCTGTTTGCAAGCTAGTCACAGTCCCTTCATTTTCAGGCTGGCCACATCCCCTTCAGTATGGGCATCCTCACTGGGGTGCCTGGCAAGCCTGGGTGAGGGGCTGATGGCTGTTTTCAGACTGGCCATGGCCCCCAGCAATCCAAACTGCCAGCAAGGTTGGCTGGAAGCAAGTATCTGGGATTTATTTATCTTCTATAATTGAAACTTTGTTGCCTTGAGCAGAGGCCACAGCTGACCAGGGCAGGTGGGAAACTTGGCTTCCTCCATTGCCGGGGCAACCAAGCCTCCTGCTTGCTCTAGCTCTTTGGCTGCCAGCCACCATATTGGTTGGGTTAATTTGCTCTGATTGGCTGGTGGGTGTGGCTTGGGGCATAGCAGAGGTGTGGTCAATTTGCATGTTTCTCTTTTATTAGATTAGATACCATATTACAGATACATTATTTATCATTTGTCACTGGTCTCTATTATAGTAGGCTAATTTCAAAGGCTTTAGGAAATACTATTTTGTGTTCCTGATTATACACTGGAACATGTATTGCCCACTATTTAACTTCCACTTTCTGATTTTTCTCAAGTAGCTGAGAAGGGTAAAAGTAATTCACATCTAATTTCTTACAAAATCAAAATATATCTTATAAGTGTCAAATTACTTCCCAGGGATTTTTTAAAATTTAATGTGATACCATTCATGAAAAGAATTATTAGCAAGAACTAAACAGCAATGAAATTTAACTCAACGGGACTGGAGGGAAATGCATGTGAAAATGTGTGGAAAATCTATGTGACACATGAGCCAGACATTAAAGAGGATCATAGTGAGTGGAGCTAAGCATGGAGCTAAACTTAAAATGTTTTTTTCATTCTGTCTCCATGAGCTAAAATGCAGCTATGTAAGTAGATACTAAAGAAAGCGGAAAAACCGGTCCAGTGCCCTGCTTTCTCTATAAGTGGACAAATACTGCAAGATCATTATTCTTTAGAATCACTGCATACCAGGCTGAGGATAGGGAAGGAGAAATGGAAGGCGAGGAGAGAAAGAAGGAGAAAAAGGAAGGATTAAATCAGCAACAGAAGGAACCAAGCCTACATTTCTTATACAAATGCTATTTCTGCCAAAAGAATAGAAAATAACCGTAGAGTGTTTTATTTGTAATAATCCATCTATAAACAACTTCGTTTGTGTAGCCCTGTAATGATCTATTATCCAATATGGATTAACAACAACAACAAAGAACAACAGAATATGCAAGAAAACGCTAAGAGACGTAAGCACACACCCAAAGCTATCGTTGGACCTGGAGAAATAAAAAGAAAGAAAAATTGCTCTTTCCTGACTTTAGAGTAAGCCTGCTGTGGTATGTGGAGGAAGAACTATGCGTAGGTTTGTGCTTTTTGTTTTGTTTTGTTTTCCAGATGATAGCGTCTGCTGAGAGACTTTTAAAAATGGAAAGAAAAGCTGGTTTAGCAGAGATAGCATGAAGAGCTGTCTTTCCTGAATCACAAACAGCAGCAAATGAAAAAAGGAGAAAATGACTTAAAGGTCATCACACACTCCTGGCCCTCTGAGTTTGGGTTTTCCTTTTCCCTATGGCCAGGACACCGCAACCCATTTGCTGGTACATGTTATTTTCTTTGTTGCATCAAGAAAAACAGGCAAGCCAAAAGTGATTATTTTCCAGAAGTTCTGTCTGTTTAGTGCCATGGGAATTGGAGGCCATTATCTAGTACATTTGGGATGATTCTTCAGGGCAACCACAACATTTCTACGATGCTTATGAATTATTTTCTGATTTGATGTCCCTGCCAATTTTACTCTTCCAGATGAATTTCAATTACATCTTTCTACCTTCCCTGTTCACTAGCTGAGGCTGTCCTGTCTTGATTGACATGAGAATACTCTGAGCAGAGAAATTTTAAAACATTAGAGAAGCAGGTTTTTTCTCAAAATCTTATCAGTTATATTTCGAAAGCGATAAAAGACGGCAATTTTTTCTTATTTTCTGGGTAAGTAAAAGGAAGGTCTTCAATCCATCCGATAAAATGTATTCAATTTACATCTACTATGCGCCCAGAACTATAAGCAGGTACATGACATTTTTAGAGTACAAGACATGGTCCTTGCTCCTACGCAGTTTAAAATGTAACTGAAACAATTTAGAAAGCAATGGAAAGGCAGCAGAAGGAAGGGAGGCCTCAGGAGGAACAGAAATGCCAGCAAGACCTTGAACTATTAGGATTCTTGAAGAAGTAGAGAGGGGACTCCAGCCTGGGAGCTACCAGATGAAAGGCGTGCAGTAGGGGACAGAGGATTTTCAGGAGCACCAAGGAAAACCAGGAAGAAGTAAGCAGAGGATGGCAATTAACATGCTTAAAAGAGCACCCGTTCATTTTAATTCTTGGAAGGGGTCTTTTTTTCTGCTCACTAGGCAACAAATGCTTTGAATACATGTTTCTCTTTTTTCCCCCCTCTTATTTATCTCAAGATCTGTTTCCTTTAATGCACAATTTCCTTTTTTTTTTCTCTTTCTTTAGTAAACCACATTGCAGGATCTGAAGTAGTGCTTCCTCATAACCAAAGTAGAACCTCTTTCGCTGCAGAAAACATGTCTTAGCAACATGTGGCCCTCACACCACCTGCCCACCCTCACTACCCAGCCAACTAATTGTTGGAGGGAAGGGGACTAAGACAGCATAGTAGCTAGATGGACTGGGTTTGATTTTTTTGTTTGTTTGTTTGTTTGTTTGTTTTAGGGGTTTTATAGGGATTTGCTTGTTAATAGGTTATATACAGATAATGTTCTAGTATATTGTTAAACTTCAACTCCAGTGGAAATGGGAATAGTGCCAAAATAAAACTCATACCTGGAGAGGACAATATTTCAGTAAGTTTTGGTAACATCCACGAAAGAATTCCCTTCTTTCTTAAGGTAGAATATCTCTAAGGAGGCACACTCTTTTTCTGTGATCAAATAATATCCTGCAACTTATTGTAAAACTGTTGGTTCTGTGGTTTAGCTTTGAAATGTCCCTTCAGTTGTCTTCCTTCAACTGAGCTGATGTTCAAGTAAAGCTATGAAACAGCCTGCAAGCTCCGGGGTGGTCCGTGTGGCAGGCCCCACAAACTCAGAAACCGTAAGCTACCACACAGAATGGTCTGAATGTAAAATTCCTAACTACAAGCAGGTCCTAAGCCTGTAGCTCCCTTGAAAAAGGTCAGTCTGTGCCTTAAGTGAGTCTGTCTGTTGTCCTTTTGCGTCTAAAGTAACATGCCTCTGAAATGTACAGTAATTTTCTTTTCCAGGTCCCTCAGGGCACACCCTCCACACCAGAGCAAGAATCCACACAACCCCTCATTGTTATCTTGTTCCCCAAACACCAACACTATGTGCTGTAAATGTTCATTATTAACTATCCTGCACCCACCAATGTAAAAGAAGTACATTTGTCTTTATTTTGCTTTCTATCCAACCCCAGAGATTTCCTGCTTGGTTTTTTTCCACCTCCCTAATCTGTCACCAGTGGATTTCAGGTAACTGACAAGCCTCCTTTCATTTTAATGTATAAAATAAGTTGCAAAACTGCCATTCTCCAGAACATTTTTCTCAATCCATTGAGATTTTTGCTTCCTAGCAATTGTGGTCAGTTTGGCTCAAATAAACTCATAAAAATTCTCTGAGGTTTAGATATTTCTTACGTGGACAAAGGGAAGGTGAATAACAATAGACACCATTTGCTGTTATCTTTCGTGTCAAATCTCTGCCAAATACCTAATCCATGTTATCTAATCCTTCCTACTATCCTGTGAGGTTGCGTGTTATAATCCCCACTTCATAAATGAGGAAACTGACTGAGAGGTTGGGTAATTTAGCAAAGGTGGAGCTAGGATTTAAGACCTGCCCTTCACCACCACACAACTCTCAATGAGGAAGGTGAAGAAAATGAAAGGAAGGGTGGGCTACAGGAGGGAGTGAAATTAGCATGTAAGGAGGAACTGAAAAGATGGATCTGGTGTCAAAACAACTGACCTATCATTCTGAACCAAATGAGTTGAAAAACTCGGATTAAAGAATTTAGAACTAACGAGAGATGTAGAACACATGGGCAGTCCCTAGAAAGTCAAGGGCTTGGCCTCAGCTATAAATAATCTGAGTCCCTAAATTCTCTACTTTTATCATAAATTATCTGCTTGGGGCTCTGCTAGGCATGACTATAAACAAGCTGGGAAGTGACCTTGGTGTTGCCCAAGAAGGAAAATCCATCTCTATTTTTACACCTGGGTGGTAACAACCTCGTATGAGGAAGTGATAGCAATAGCAGAACCAAAAAACTAGAGCAATTAAGTTCTCGCAACAATACCGTGCTTGTCATCAAAGGACTTAAACTAAATATCTGGAAGATGTTGTCATTGTTCAGACCACCAGTATTTAGAAGAGGTTATTTATAGGCTAGAATAGAGGTTGTGTTGGAACAGCATGTGGATTTAAGCAGCAGTCCTGAAAGAATTTAGGATCTTCCCTAAGGCCCTCAGAAAAAGTGTCCTTGGCTGTCACAGGATATTCAGGGACACCCATAAAGGTTCTAGCCACATGTCCATTGGGAAGGACTTAAACTGTGACAACAGGTACGTTAGAAATATATCTTCGAGATAATCTGAGAGGAAGCCAGATGTCAGAGAGGGACAGTCAAGTCCCTCAGAGAAGAGCCTTGAAAGTAGGAGAGAATATGGCATGGAGGTGAGAAGTAGTCTGAATATCCTAAGGGAGAGCTCTCGCTGACAGGTATAAGTTTCAACTATAACTGATTAGTCAACTGTACTTAAAAAATTAATTTTTTAAAAAGAAAATGCAAAATAGAGGTCAAAAAATTAAAAAGGCTTATTTTTTTAAATAGAAATTTTGTTGTAATGAAGGGTATAAGAATATAAGAATATGTTCACTTCATATACATTCTTAAGTATTTAAACTTTTATACATGGGCTTCCACTTTCATTCTTCCCTCAGGCTTCAAAAATGTTGGAAGCAGGACCACCAATGCACCCTAAAAAGAACAGAAATATGCAGGAAAAAACCTTGAGTGTGCAAAGATGTATCTCTAAGACCCTAAGCCACTCTGCTGTGTGAGTTTTGCCACTTCAGTGCTGGAGACCTTGGTAATGTAACTGGAACAGCTATATGTGGGAGCCCCTTACACATCCAGTGTGGTTCAGGGTTCCTGTTCAGGGTTCAAGTTCTGGAGAAGGCCGCACACAAAATGAAGACAGAGAGAGACTAGAAGAGCATCAATTTGGAATAATGGGGGACGAGGAGTGGAGCCTTCCTCTAGTGGGTTAGACTGCCCACTGCTCTGGTCTTGCTCAAAGCTTTTATTAAGGCAATGGGGAAAACAACCTTATCCTTAGGGCAGAAAATTCCAACAACAAAGAGGCAACAAGAATTTACATATCAGTAACAGGTGGAGGGCTGCTTTAACTATCAATGTCTCTATCTAAACTATGAGTGAATAGCTCCCCACTATTCAGAGCAACTAAGGTCGACCAGCCTTCAGGCACATTTCTCTATTAGTAACAATGACTGGTCTCCGGCAGCTGTATCTCTTGAAGTCTGTTTATGAGATGCCTCCCACCCCCACATGTCCAAGATAGAGTCGGGTCCTAGAAAGAGAGGGCATTTTCCTATTGACCAAAGGGTTATTTGAATTCTGTGAGTCAAAGGGCAGAATTCCAGGCCATGGCAACTCAAAGGACAAACACTCCAGGTCTTTAGAGGTCAAGTGTGAGTCATACATGCCAAGCAGAGAAACAGCAGCCACTCAGCAGGACAGAGGCCCTGACACCAGCTTCTATGAGGGTACCAGCAGCAGCCAGAGCACAAGGATACAGGTCCTCCAGGCAGTGACTACATGCTAAGGGCCCCTCTCCACCACTATCTTCTGGAGAATCCCCTGAGTAACACAGCAACCCAGACAAATCAGGGCCTGCCTCTCACAAAAAGTGGCTATTGCTCCATGGAATGATGGGATGACTACAGTGAAAGACACCTTACCCCAGTGACTGGCATGAGCCTGTGGAATCTAAGAAATATTCTGGTTCTCCCAATACAAATGAAAATATTGTATACTAGGGGCCCGGTGCACAAAAATTTGTGCACTCAGGGGGTGGGGGTCCCTCAGCCCGGCCTGTGCCCTCTTGCAGTCTGGGACACCTCAGGGGAGATGTCCACCTGCTGGCATGCCTGGCCAGCCTGGGTGAGGGGCTGAGGGGCATTTTCAGGCTGCCCACAGCCCCTTCAGGGTTCGTGCACTGGGGGGTGGGAGGGCTGGTGAAGTGCAGGCCTGGACATTTCCCACTGGAGGGCCCACGATTGCACACACCTGGTGGGCCCCCACCCCTGAGGGAACACACCTGGTGCAGAGCTGGGTGGCAAGCCAGGGGCGGATGCTGGTGCAGGATCCCTCGGTGAGGCCCTGCTGCTGAACAAACACACCCGGGGTGGAGCCAGGAAGCGGACTGGCTTCGGATTCTCCGCACTGTGCAGCAGACGCTCCTGCATGCCCTGTGGAGGCCCCTGGGGGGGCAGATGAAGGTAGTGGACCCTGGACGGGTACTCCCGCATGCCCCCGAGGAGGGCCCCAGGGCGGAGCCAGGCAGCTGACCCAGGACAGGCACTCCTGGACACCCCAAGGAGGACCCCGGGGGACAAAGCCAGGCTGCAGACCCAGGATGGCTGCTCCTCAATGCCCCACAGAGGCCCCCACGCTCCCGCATGCCCCGCAGAGGCTCCCAGGGGGCAAAGCCAGGTAATGGACCCGGGACAGGGCCTTCTGGATGCCTCAAGGAGGACCCACCCCCACTGAGCTGACACACCTGGCACAGCTATGCCAGCCACGGAGGCTACCAGTGCAGAGCCGCCCTGCCAACCTTCATCTTGGCTGGGTTAATTTGCATACAGCCACTCTGATTGGCTGGTGGGCATGGCCGTGAGCAGAGGCTCAGCCAGCCTAGGCAGGCAGTTGCAACAGAAGCCTCTGGTTTGCTCTAGCTCCATGGCTGCCAGCCTCCATCTTGGCTGGGCTAATTTGCATACAGCCGCTCTGGTTGGCTGGGAGGCATGGCTTGGCTGGTGGGTGTGGCTTAGGTGTCTTGGTAATGGTCAATTTGCATATTACTCTTTTATTATATTAAATGACTGTGATTTATAAGTAACTAGAGGCCCAGTGCATGAAATTCGTGCACTGGGTGGGGGGAGGGTCCCTCAGCCTGGCCTGCACCCTCTTGCTGTCCAGGACCTCTCACTTCTTACCACCCGCCTGCTTGCTGCTCCTTACCTCTCAGCTCACTGCTTCTTAGGGCTACTGCAGAGGTGGGAGAGGCTCCCGCCACTGCCATTGAGCTTGCCAGCTGTGAGCCTGGCTTCTGGCTGAGCAGTGCTCCCCCCGATGGGAGTGCCCCAACCACCAGGGAACAGCTCCTGTGTTGAGCAACTGCCCCCTGGTAGAGTCAGTGTCCATCATAGCAAGCAGTCATTCCACTGATAGTTTGGTTGATTTGCATATTAGGCTTTTATTATATAGGATAATATCCCAAAGCCGGTCTTTGAGCACTATAAAAATTAGAAATAAAGACATTATTAAGCAAGACTATTTTTCCCTGAATTTTCCCTGACTATAAGAAACACTATATTGAGATATATATTTTAAAATCTGGGATTTTCAAGTTTTTTTGTCTCAAACTTGAACTTATGAGATACTTTAAGCAACCAAAAAATCACAGGAGATAATTTAGTGAGCTTTTGGTTGTTTTTTTTTTAAATATAATAGATAGATTTCACTCTTCTAGGCCATACATGTCAAAGGCTCCACTTAACCAAAAGGAATAAACACTTGAGATAAACACTCCGCTTTAGTCAAACAGAGCAAAGAAAATGTGTTAGGAAAGGATTCTTTCTCAAAGAACCATAAAACTTATTATTAGCTTTTTCTCTGGAGGAATGATTCCATTCCTTTGCAACAGTCAACATCCCCTTGAAAACAAATGGGAGTTTCTGTCTTTGCAGGAGATAGTTGACTCCAAGGAACAATTTCACTTGGGAACTTGTCTGCCCAGGCAGGGTGGACATGTGAGAACTTCCCAGAAGAACATGTTCTGTAAGTCTCCCATCAAGAAGAACCTCCAACACCCTCAGACACACCCAGGTATTTTCAATGACTGAAATTTCATGCAGGAGGCAGCTTTCCCCAATGGGTCCATTCTAGACAGTTAAGGGAAACTGAGACATAATGGAGTTGTCTCATGGTTAATATTGCTTCTCTGCTACTAGGGAGATTTTTCTCAGGCCATTTAAATAGGCATACTAGCCCTAACCAGTTTGGCTCAGTGGATAGAGCGTCGGCCTGCAGACTGAAGGGTCCCGGGTTCGATTCCAGTCAAGGGCATGTACCTTGGTTGCGGGCACATCCCCAGTAGGGGGTGTGCAGGAGGCAGCTGATCAATGTTTCTCTCTCATTGATGTTTCTAACTTTCTATCCCTCTGCCTTCCTCTCTGTAAAAAATCAAAAATATATCCATTAAAAAATAAATAAATAAATAGGCAGGCATACTATTTATCACACAGGTTTGTTATCCTGGAACTATTTTAAAGGACTCTTTCAGCTTTTCTCTTTTAAACAGACCATTCCTCTCCATGTAGGTGGAGAAGCAGCCCACATTCAAACACCAGCTTCACACGGTCCGGGGAATTTTCCCACTCATCTCCCCATTTTGTTGGCTCTTATGTTAGCTGGGTCTCCCATTACACTACTTTGAGGGCAAAACGTTTACTTAAAATCACTAAAAGTCAGCATTTAATGAGCACTTACTATATGTTTGAAATTGAACTATGCGCTTCCTATGAATGATCTCATTAAATCCTTTCATCATGCTATGAGTTAGAAATTATTATTATGCTCATTTTACAGATGAGGGTGCTGAGGCTTAGGGAGATTAGACCACACCAAAAATCTGGCACCAGACTCTGTTATTAATTGCATTAATTCTAAGAGGCTTTTTTTTTTCACATTTAACATCTCTGAAATTGTTAGTGTATCGAATGATGAAAAGTCTATTACAGTTAACACTGGCAGTGGTTTTCTACCTCATGGTACATAAAATAACAACCTACGGCACCTTCCTTTTCATGATCCTGTGTAGCCTCCTTTCTGAGTCATAGTTAGTTCCCTCATGGGACCTGACCACATCCCAGTGCAGACTCAACATGCAATAATTCCTTTCCCCCCTCATTTATTCTTTCCCTGCCCCAGTTTTATTGAGATGTAATTAACATATAGCATGATATTAATTTAAGGTATACAGGATAGTGATTTCATATGTGTGTGTATTGAGAAATGATCATCAGAATAAACTTAATGAACATCTATCACTTCACAGTTACCATTTTTTCTTGTGCTGAAAACTGTTAAGATTGACTCTTAGTAACTTTCAGATATACAATAGAGTACTGTTAACTCTAGTCACCATGCTGACCCTTACATGCTCTATAGGACTTTTTACCTTATAACTGGAAGTTTGAACCTTAGGATCACCTTCACCAATTTTACCCACCTCCTACCCCTCCTCTCTGGCAACTGCCAGTCTGTTCTCTGTTTCCATGAGTTCAGTTCAATTTTTAAAGATTCCACAGACAAATGAGACGATATAGTATTTAACTTTCTGACTTATTGGACTTAGCATAATGCCCTCAACGTCCGTGCATGTTGTTGCAAATGGTCAAGTTTTCTTCTTTTTTATGGCAGAATAATACTCCATTGTGTGTGTGTGCGTGTGTGTGTGTGTGTGTACGCACAGACTCATGTTCTGTAAGTGTCTTATCAGGAGGAACATATATATTTACATGTTTTGTACCCATTCATCTGTCAATGGACAAGTGTATTGTTCCCATTGGTCAGAAGCCTACTTATAATAGTTGTCTATTATAAATAATGCTGCAATGCACATGGGAATGCAGGAATCTTTTGGAGATAGTGACTTCCTTTCCTTTAGCTACACACCCAGACGTGAAATCGCTGGGTTACATAGTACTTTTATTTTTAATTTTTTTTGAGGAAACTTCATACTGTTTTCCATAGTGGCTTCATCAATTTATATTCCCACCAATGGTGCAAAGGATTCCTTTTCCTTCATATTCAATGATTCTTACACTTAAAAATGTGTAAATTTAAATATTACCACGTGACATGTGGTGTGAGGGAGGAAGGGACTGCTAGCTGTCTAAAATATCTCCTCTCCCTGCTTCCTTAGTGACTCAGCACTGGAGTTTAGCTGGGCCCCTGGCCATGAGGAATAAAGAGTGTATTTTCCAGCTTCCTTGCAACTCCGGGTGCTCAGGTGATTAAATCCTGGAGAATGGGGGATAAGCAGAGCTGCTGTGTCTCTTGAGAAATGTCCCTAGAAGGAGGGAGTATATCTTTCCTCACCCTTCCTCCATCCCACTGCCTAAAACTAGAAGCAGTGACAGCTCTCTGAGACCATGTGGATAAAGGAATTTTGGAGCAGAGAGCAGGGAGTGATTCAGACCCCTGATGGCTTGGGGTACAGGGTACCAGCCATGGGATTCTTCCCTTTTAACTTTAAGAAAAAAAAGCATACTTTATTGATTTTAGAGAGTAAAGGGAGAGGGACGGGGAGAGAGAAATATTCAAGAGAGAGAGAGCTATCAGCTACTTCCTGCATGCCCCCTACTGGGGATCAAGCCCGCTACTCCCTCATCCCTCACTTCCCGCCACCCACATGTGCCCTGACCAGGAATGTAACTGGGACCTCTCCGTGCAAGGATGACGCTCAAACAACTGAGCCACACCAGCCAGCCAAGGCCCTTTTAACCTTTTACATGAAAGAAAATACCACGTGCATTTAAACTTTCGATGTCGGTGTTCTGTCACATGCAGATAGATGTAATCCTTCCTGATGTGAACGTAGGACCTAAAGAGTGGGTGTTTCTGAGCCTTCCCATGAAATCTGCAGTTGGCTCCAGGTAACCTCGGAGAATGTGACTTCCGGAACCCCTCCTGAATCCTGGGCCAATGTTAACTGTGTGAACCAATCTGAGTCCAAGCCTGAGGCTGAATTCATGGCCACAGCAGGGCTTCGCTATGGCCCGGCTTGATCCCCGGTGACAGCAGGTCTCGGTTTCCACTGACCAAGTTGTCCTGTGATTTGGGTGCAAAAACTGAGCTATCCTTAGTAGTTGATTACACTACCTTGTCATCCAGCACAGAAGGCAGTAGTGCATAATCACGTTTATCATTCAGATCCCAGAACATTTAGTGTACACTCTACAGCTCAGACAGAAAGACAAAAGAACTGGGAAACGTGCTGTATGATAGGCCAAATGGACTTGTCACATTTGCATCTGCTCTTCCCATGAAGCAAGAGAGACCATGCACAGTCTTTTCCATCCCGTTACTCAGCGCCTCCATGCATCTCCCAAGTGGGCAAAGATCCCACACCAATCAACACTGGCAGCTCCTTAGCACCATCCTTTCAAGTAGACTTGAGCAGATGGATTCATCTATTCCAGCATCTTTTCTGGACCCACCACAACATCCCACATGCCCCACCATCCTTCCGTTGTATGCCGCTGATGAGAGCTTTGATACAATCCACGTAACTTTGCTCTCGTGAAGAAAACTAGACTAAAAATTCAAGTGTAAATATAATGAAAATGACCTGGAATGCCCCTCATTTACATATTACAAATGCATAAGAATTCTAACTAATCTTAAAAATTATACTGAGATAACTCTTTAAAGGTAGCGATTGCAGTCAATCGAGTTGAAGCCAGGACATACATTTCCCTTGGTGCCACAAAGTACAGCTGCCCTTCACCCTTCCTCCATCCCCACTGGCTAAAACTAGAAGCACTGACAGCTCTCTGGGACCATGTGGGTAAGGGAATTTTGGAGCAGAGAGCAGGGAGAGATTCAGACCTCTGTGAAAGTTCACTTTCCAGCTCTGGGTTTATGAGATGTTATAAATATGCAAGAGCACACATGCTCTAGCACCTCCCAATTACCTGGCTAACTTCGCATTTATGGAGGTTGTTATCAGGTAAACTTAAAGACCAGCAAGCAAGTTGACTAAATAAAAACCTGTAAAAGGCGAAGAGAAAACAGCTCCTGAGGGGAAAATAAATGAAAAGGTTTCAATCCCATTTAGATAAACTTCCATCGCCTGCTGTGCCCCTACAGGCCCAGTGGGCAAACCGAGGTGTCTATGCCGGCCTTCCTGTGACCTCTGTGCCTTATTTCACCTCCCGCCTCATTATTTGGAGCTCTCCCCAAATTCTTCCTGACTTAGTTCTTCACACTTGCAGTCTTCATCTCTGTCCTTACTGGCCTTCCTTTGCCCTAATTTCATTAATTTATTAGTTAACTTATTACAACCACATGTTCTATCTTCAACAATACCCCCCCATCCCTTTCTGTCCCTCAAAAAGTAAACTATGCCTTTAGATCTTGAAATCTGCTATGTTTCCTGCCACATCTTACCTACTACCTATCAAATAGACTCTGCACCTTTGTCAGAACAGCCACTGATCCTTCAGAGACAGGGCAGAGACATTGCCATACACTCAGAATAAGCTAATAAACCCAGGCTGCAAATGTAAACCAGCCATCCGCCACCCATGAGATTTGGAAACCAAAGGGGCATTGAGCCACCATATCCATTGACATTGAAGTCCAACTCACAAGACGGTATGAGTAAATTAGGGACTTGAGGTCACCTTGAAAGGGCAGCTGCCCTTAGAATCCCCATGGCTGCCCTCAGGGATTGTTGGGGTTTCCTCCAACCATCCCAGCAACATATGCTGATGCTTCAACGGAGCATTCAGTAGGGTTCTGCATGAGTCAGAGCTCCCCAGAGAAATAAGACCAATAGGATATCTATAAAAATAAAAGAGTAATATGTTAATTAGATTAGACATCCTTCTGGACAACCTTCCAGATAAAGCAGTGGTTGCAAGGGTAGCCCAGGTCCCAAGTGCCAGAGGGAAGCCAGTGCCAGCAGCAAGGGGAAGGAAGACCTACTCTTGCATGAATTTTGTGCATCAGGCCTCTAGTATATACATAGAAAAAGATGTAAGTAATTGGCTCAAGTAATTGTAGAAGCTGTAAAACTAAATTCTGCAGGACAGACTGGCTGGCCAGCAATTCCAGGGGAACTTGATGTTGCAGTGGGGAGTCCAAAGGCCTCTAGAAACAGAACTCCTTCTTCTTCTGGGGACCTTGGTCTCTTCTCAGAAGACCTTCAACTGATTGAATGAGGCCCACCCACATTGCAGGGGTCCTCAAACTTTTTAAACAGGGCCAGTTTACTCTCCCTCAGACCGTTGGAGGGCCGGACTATAGTTTAAAAAACAAACTATGAACAAATTCCTATGCACACTGCACACATCTTATTTTAAGCAGGACAGGCAGCGGCGGCAAAAACACCTGGCATGTGGCCCGTGGGCCGTAGTTTGAGGATGCCTGTTAGAGGGTAATCTGCTTTACTCAAAGCATAATCATTTGGATGTTAATCACATCTGGAAAAAAAATGCAGCATTATTTAGACTTATGGAAGGCAGTTAGACAGACATGAGCAGAGCAAGGACAATGGGCCAGGTACCAAAGGTCACCAGGGAGAAAAGCCCCCGGTGCCAAGCAATGGACAATCAATTGTAGAGTGAGATCACCCCGCAAGAATGACCTTTCCTTCTCTAGCATATCCCTAGTCATGTGGTTTGGATCACCTGGCCTTTCCTCCTTAGAGATAACATGTAGGTTTCAGTTGTTTTCAGCTCCTGGCCTCCATAAGCAACAAAACCAGCCAAGGCTGACCTCAGGACCAGCTGCATTGACTAATGACCCCCAGCCCTGGTACTGGCCAAACAATCAGTGGAGACCATAACCCTGAAAGGGCACACCGGAAAGCTGCTGAATAATCTATTGATCTTCCCCTGGGACCTCCCCTGAAATCTCTACCCTTAAAGCCCTTAGGATGGAGGACCCAGTGTGCTCTCCCTCCCAGGAGCATGCCCATACCTTTCGCTTTCCCCTCCCTGCCTCAGGCTTCCTCACTCCCAAGCTCCAAGGGCCCTTCCTTTGCCTCCATAACTTATTTCCTAGGCCCATTTCTTCTAGGAATTTCTTCTAGGAATTCCTTCTTCTGCCTCTGTGATTTACCAAATAAACGTTCTCTTACAATTTGGTTCTTGGCTCTGAACTCTTTTCTAGCCAGAACCCAAGTACAGAGGTTGCTGGACCCAGGTTTGGTCTGACCCCACAGGTCAGACACTTGGTGCCATTTCTGCCACCTACAACAGACTCATGTTTGACCAAACAACTGGGAGCCACAGATGAGCCACAAAAATTTAACCACCACCACATTTTCCAAGAAGCCTGCACTCCCTGCAAGATACTCCAAGCTCTATGTTCCATCCTCCAGGTCACATAGACTGAGAGTTGGTCCATTCTCCACAAGTTCAAAGTCAACTCTAACGCTCACCCCAAACATTGGTGAAGGACCCCAAAGCCCCAGAGACCTGTTAGCCCCCCCAGATCTCAGAGGCAGGTCTCTCCTCTCCAGAGCACCATGCCCTGTCTGGGATGGAAAGCAGGGTTCTTGTTTTCTGTGCCTTTGCATAGATCATAACAGAACCCCTTACCTCACTGCTGCCCCCAGCTGAAGGGTTCAGTTGAATGATTAAAACAGTCACAAAATTTACCTCTCAAAGACTTTTAGGCTGTGTCTCTTGAAAATCCAAACAAAACGTTCTTAAATATTTATGAATTACTCAGAGATTTCTAGATTTGTATCATTTTACTGAAAAATTAAACATTTTTAGTATATCAAAATTTATACATACTGGCATCAGGAAATGTGTGTACTTTCTAAGCTTACTCTTCATTTCAGAAATAAAGCCTTTCCCTTTTCCTGCTTTTGATAACAGAAATTGTAGCATTGAGAAAACAGAGATATATGGAGATACATTCCAGGCTCGGGAGCCCCATGAAATGGGCCCCTAGAGCCACAGGGCAAGTCAGAAGGGAGAAGGCACCAAGAATAAAACGAGAGAAAAAGCAAGTACAGCATGCACTTCCCTACCGTTGGCATCACTTTTATACACAGAGGATTCATACAGAGCTTGGAGGCTGAGGGAGAGAAATGCCATTCATCAGAGTTAAAAACAAACTAGGAGCAACAGCATCACCACAAGGGATTTAATTTTCCAAATACTTATTTATTCTGTAGCAAGACAATTGCAAGCAACTGTAGCAGCACAAAATGGGTTATGCAGCTCCTCATAGTGCTGGAGAAATTAAATTAGTTCCTCTATTCTAAGTACAACGGATTATTCAAATGATGATGGACAGCTGCAGACAGCACCCAAGAAGCGTTGGGTTAAATAAGGAAGTGGCCACCATTTCGGCTTTATGCTGATCTGTTCCCTACCCTAAGAAGGAAGCTGGGTAGAATGAATAGCTGATGTTATCCGCCCTGTTACCATCGTTGGTAATTAGCATTTACTGAACATCAAGGATACACTAAGGACTTAGCAGAGGCCAAAGCTGCCCGGGGGACCCTTGGTCTAATTACAGCCCCAATATGTCAACAAATATCAACCACCAAAAATCTATAGCAAGAGGGTGCAGACCTGCCTCATCAGACTGAAAATTGCCTGATTACACAACAGGAAAAAGAAGTGGCGAGAAAAGAACTTGAAAGAGGAAAACAGATTTTTGGAAATGTGTTATTTTCTTTCTTCACCGTTGACCTCTTTTGTAGGACTTTTGCAATGAAGGGAGAATTATTTACAGAAAAGATTCACAGTATGCTAGAGAAAAGACCCCAAAATTATTAGACTTATTGCTGAAGAGAGGAGGTTTTCATTTTTCTGGGGATGAAAAAGGTGTAGTTAGTCACTGGTAAAATCGAAAACTAGCCACCACCCTGTTGCCACACCTTGAATTTGGCATACAAAGGAAATTTCCTTATAACAAATAGGAAATCCGCAGTAGGTCATTATGGCCTGAGTCAAATCCCTGATGTACTTGCCTTGTGACCTTAAACAACTTACTAACTTTTTTGTCTCAATCTCCTCATTTGTAAAATGGAGATAACAATGAAACCAAGCCAAAGGAGTTGTTGTGGGGATTAAGTGAAATAACAACATAAAGCTGCCCAGCAATGTACTTGGCACACAGAAGACGCTCAGTAAATATCAATTATACTGTGAGAGCATTTTTCAAGTAATACACAAATGCAGGTTGCCTTGTATGACATGAATGGTTACAGAATCAGCTTATACTTGCTTCCAAATAACACATTTCCTTTCTGTAAACAGACCCACATGACAAAAGATGTCCTGTCACTATGAGTTCCCTGTCTGACTAGAGGAGACTGAGGTAACAGGGAGGTGCCCTCCAGAGCTGGGAGGAAGGGGAGGGACAAGGTGCAGTGTCCAGCCTCCCTCTACCATTTAACTGAGCTGAAGAGTCTTATCCTTAGAGAGTCATTCTCTTGCTAATACAGCCGCCATTTTCATCTTGCATTGCATATTAACCTTTTCAAAATCTGACGGAAAGGACAGCTCCAGGCAATATTAGATATTTGGGAGCCTATCAGGGAACTGCAAGCATTATGTACTCCCCACTGTCACCTTTCTTTCCCCTTTCCCTTCTAGACTCACATCCCCACGTGGAGTTCTATGTCTCCACACAGAACTAGACACAGGCAGGCAGCCTACTGTGAGGCTGAAGAGTAGGCCTGTGGTTAGATTACATGGATTCAAATGCTGTGTGACTCAGGGAAAGTTACCTTACCTCTCTGTGCTTCAATTTCCTCATCTGTAAAATGCAAAAAAAAAAAAAAAAAAAAAAATAGAAATGCTTACATCAAAGATTTGTTGTGAAGATTAAATATGACCATGTATACAAAACATAGGTGATCAATAATGATTAGCTATTAGAATCACCATCATCATCATCACTATCTTTGTTATCATCTCCATTATCGTTACACACATTCCACTTTCCCCAAAGAGCATCCATCCATAAGTGTGACAGGTCGTCATCCTCTCTGTGAAACTGTCAAAGCTTCTCCTATGACAACCAGTGACACTAAGTGACAGGAGAATTAGGGGACAGACAGATGGATAACAAAGCACTATACCAGAGGCTGGGTTAGAAAATTCACATGCCTGAAAGAGTCTAGCTCTCATGTTGAGTGAGGAAGGAAAGACGATATCCTTGACATCACTAACATCTAATATTTAGTACAAGAGAACATTCTTTAGGATTGACTCATCTGAGTTTCAGGCCCAACCATCTAGTTTCACAGATGAAGAAGTAGGGCCCAGTGGTAAATCCTTGTACAGTGAATTCACATCAGAGATGAGAACCCAGGTCTCCTAATATCTAGTCCAGATCTCTCCCACAAGTCCCTGGAGGACTGACAAGTCTAACTCAGGTTGAGAAGGCAGAGAAAGGTAGGCTCAGCACTGGGACTGATTGGGGACTACCCCAGCTGCATCTCTCAGTAAGCTGACATTTTTCTCTTCCCCTCCTCATTTCCTTCTCGGTCAGTTCCTCTTCCTCTCCTAAGTCCTAGCCAGCCTTGCAAGAACATGCAGTACTAACGTGGCTTTAGCAATAAAATGCAGGTCCTGAGGTCAAAGCCCTGCTCCTTCCTGTCTCTTTTCTCCATGACACACCCATGGGTTCTTTCCGTCCTGATCCCTCCATCTAGGCCAGTGGTTCTCAACCTGTGGGTCGCGACCCCTTTGGCAGTCGAACAACCCTTTCACAGGGGTCGCCTAAGACCATCCTGCATATCAGATATTTACATTATGATTCAGAACAGTAGCAACATTACAGTTATGAAGTAGCAACGAAAATAATTTCATGGTTGGGTCACAACATAAGGAACTGTATTTAAAGGGCCAGAAGGTGAGAACCACTGACTAGGCCCTTTGGCCATTAGCCTCACAGATGTCCCTCAGAGCTCTTATTTACTGCTTGTACTCCCGTCTCCCCTTCACCTTTACTCTTACCCTCTGCATGAAATGAGTCTCTGCCCCCACCCCATTCTTGTCACCTGGTTATCACTCACTCCTCTCTCGTAAATCTCAGTTCCGGCATCTCTAGCTCAGCATCTTTTTGAATCACTTCCCCTCACTGCCCAAATGAGACTCAAGTTCACTTCCCAGATGGAATTCCATTCCTGGTTCATTTCTATCCTTGCACTTAACACACTTTTTACATTTCTGCATCCACAGTACTCTTGGAAATCAAAGACATCAGCTTTCACATCCTGGGACATAGTACAATACCTGGCCCCATATTAGGTGTCCAATATGTATTTATTTAATAAATTAGAGGCCCAGTACACAGAAGTCATGCACGGGTGACCGAGCTGGTGATCAAAGCGAGAGCGTCTGGCGTGGAAGGGCAGGTCCCAGCTGACCTCTGAGCCCTGGGCAGCACCTGGGCCCTCAGGACCCCATGTGCTCCCCTCTGCCTGAGTCATCGGGCCCCTGCCCAGCTCCCTCAGAATCTGGGAGCCAGACAGCAGCCCCAACCCCTGCCACCGCTGCTGGTCACTGTCTGCAGGGCTATTGGCAGGGCAATTAGGACCTGCTCACCCCTACCTTGGCCTGGTGCTGCCCACTCACCTGCTCCACCATCCTGCTGCAGTCCCCCTCTCAGTCCCCATTGAGGCTGGCAGCACCTCCATTGCCACCCACTGCCAGTGCCATGTCACCAATACCCGCCATGTTCCAGGCCACCCCCTGGTGGTCTGCACACATCATAGCAGGTGGTCAAACTCCCAGTCAAACTCCCTATCGAGGGGACAATTTGCATAGTAGGCTTTTGTTATATAGGATGTGACACAAGTGAAAAATGTCCCAATTATTCCATTTAGGCAAATCTGTCTTTGTTTTTATGTCAATGACTTAAAACCCTTTCACAAGTTTCTTAACTGATGAAACAACCAGCTCTTCTTTTCTGTTCTTCTGACTCTGATTTCCATACCTCCTCTCATGAGGCATCCTCTCTCTTCTTTCTCTCTCTTCCAAAATCTATAATTTCAAAATTAAACTCTCAACTCAAAGAGTTAAGGGACTTGAGGTCACAATGCAGAATCATTGCCTAAATAGAAAGTACAATTCTGGCTTCGATAAATACACCAATCTGATGGTAGAAAGCCTCATTGCACCCAGCACACCTGCCACAGCTGAAGTGGAGGTGCACTCAAAAAGCACAGCTGCACACTCAAGACCACTCACTCAGCTGGACACTTGTGCTGTCCAAGAAGCAAACTATTTTTTCTGGTGGTGCACTCCTTCCAGCTCTCCTACTGCCTTTCCCCTCCAAACTCCAGCCCCGCCTACCCATTCCCAACCTCAGCTGCTGTTTCATTGGAAAGACAGAATCTACCCAAAGAGACTTACCATGAGTTCACACTTCCATACACACATGCCCCATTCATCCACATCTGCACCCTTCGGCTGCACTTCTCTCCTGCGAAACCTTAACTCTCCCACCTGCACACCAGGTCCCATCCCTTTTCTTCAGCTATTCTCTCCTCTCTCCCGAATCACCAACTTTTCCTTCTTATACTGAATAGTCCATCAGAATCAACATGCTCTTTTCCACCCATTTTAAAAAAGAAAAAGTAATCTTCTTCCACGTTATTTCCACATTTTGTCTTTTCTTTCATAGCAAGATTCCCCAGAAGTTATCATGAGCTATATTTTCACATATCTAATTTAATAAAAGAGTGATATGCAAATTAACCATCACTCTGAGACACCTAAGCCATGCCCACCAGCCAAGCCACGCCCACCAGCCAATCAGAGCAGCTATATGTAAATTAACCCAGTCAAGATGGCAGCTCGCAGCCACAAAGCTAGAGCAAACAGGAGGCTTCCATTGCACCAGTGATGGAGTTGAAACTGCCTGCCTAGGCTGGCCAGGCCTCTGCTCAAGGCAACAATGTTTCAATTATAGAAGATAAATAAACCCCAGAAACCTGATTCCAGCCAGCCTTGCTGGGACCTTGGGTCAATGAGAGCTGTGGGCAGCCTGAAAACGGCTCTCAGCCCCTCACCCAGGCTGCCCAGGCACCCCAGTAGGGACCCAAACCCTGAAGGGGCTGTGGGCAGCCTGAAAATGACCCTCAGCCCCTCACCCAGGCTGGCCACAACCCCATGGGGTGAGGGTCCACACTGGGGGGCTTAGCCAACCTACAAACAGCCATCAGTCCCTCATCCAGGCTGGCCAGGCACACCAGCAGGTGGACATCCCCCAAGGGGTCCCAGACTGCAAGAGGGCACAGGCCAGGCTGAGGGACCCCCCACGTGCACAAATTTTTGTGCACCGGGCCCCTTGTGTCTGTGTGTGTGTGTGTGTGTGTATACTTTTTTTATTTCTCAATTACAATTGACCTACAATACTATGTTAATTTTAGATATACAGCCCAGTGATTAGATGTTTATATAACTTACTAAGTGATCATCCTGATTAATTTAGTACCCGCCTGACACTACACATAGTTATTACAATATCATTGATTGTATTCCCTATGCCATACTTTATATCCCCATGACTATTCTATGACTACAAATTTCTGGTTTTTAATCCCTTCACTTTTTTACTCAGTCCCCCAACCTCCTCCATCGGTTCTCTGTATTTATGTGTCTGTTTCTGTTCTGCTTGTTCATTCATTTTGTTTTTCTGATTCCACATATAAGTGAAATCATATGTCATTTGTTTTTCTCTGTCTGACATTTCACAGTATCCTCTAGGTCCATTCATTTTGTTGCAGATGGCAAGATTTCATTCTTTTCTTATGACTGGGTCATATTCCATTGTATATATGCACCATTTCTCCTTTATCTATTCATCTATTAATGATCACTTAGGTTGCTTCCATATCTTGGCTATAGTAAATAATGTTTCAGTGGACATATTGATATATGTCTTTTTTATTTAGTGTTTTGGGTTTCTTCAGATAAATAACCAGAAGTGAAATTGCTGTGTCCTTCTTTGTCTCTTGTTATAGCCTTTGTTTTAAAATCTATTTTGTCTAGTATAAGTACTGCTATTCCATGAGCAGTGTTTCCAGCTTAATTCTTTGTGTCTTGAATTCACTCCAGTCATACTTTTACCTTTAACACTCCATTTAGGCCCGCAGTGCCCTCCCTATTGCTAAAGTCATGGTCCAATCTCTGTCTTTGTCACCTTGACATTTCAGCAGCATTTGAGACAGGTGAAATCTATCTTCTTCTAACACCTCTCTCAGTGGCTTTGAGGATATCTCACTCTCCTGGATTTTCTCCTCTCTGTCTGGACACTCCATCCTGATATCTTCGGCTTCCTTTTCATCTCTTAAGTCTCTAAAGTTGGAGCAGCCCAAGCTCAACCTGAACTATCTTCTTTCTCTATACTCACTTCCTTAGTAGTCTCATCTAGATTTATATCTTAAAATATCATTTTTTTCATACTGATGACTTTCAAGATGTCGAACAAGCATCTTAAACTTATCATGCCTAAAACTGAACTCTCAGAAGATGTACCACAAGATTAGCTCCTTTGCTAGTTAATAGCAACTCAATACTCTCCGTTGCTCAGGCCAAAACTCTTGGAATCATCTTTAGCTCCTTTTCCTCTTACACCCCACTATACGCAAATTCAGCTCTATATGCAAATTCTATTGACTATTTTTGCCTTCATCAGCATCTTTTATTATCATTAAAGGGTTTGAAGCCTCCCACAATTTCAGAAATTCAAAAGGAGCCACAAATGCTATTAAGAATGTCAAAGAACCAGAAGATCCCTGCCTCCCCTGATGCCCTACCCCGAGCCAGCTAAAGATATTATTTAACTTTTCATTTTGAAATAGTAGCATAGTCACAGAAAGTGGCAAAAGATAGTACAGAGATCTCATGTACCCCTTCACCTAGTTCTCATGGATGTTACATCTTACATAACTATAGCACAATACCAAAACCAAGAAATTATCGTTGTGTGTGTGTGTATAGTTCCATGCCATTTAATTATATACAGTAGTTCCCCTTATCCACGGGGAATACACCCCAAGAATCCCAGCATGTTCTTGAACTGTGAAAAGTACCTAACCCTTTATATACTCTTTCTTCCGATAAGTACATATCTATGATAAATTTTAATTTATAAATTAGACACAATAAGGGATTAACAATAACCAATAATGAAACAGTTGCAATAATATACTGTAATTAAAGTTATGTGAATGTAGTCTTTCTCCTCCCTCTCTCTCTGATAACTAGTCTAATAACCAAATGGCTACTAAGTGACCAATGGCTGGGTAGTGTGTACATCGTGGATATATTGGACAAAGAAATGATTCACATTCCAGACCAGATGAATCAGGATGGCCCAAGATTTTATCACCCTACTCAGAATGGCATGCAATTTAAAACTTATGAATTGTTTATTTCTGGAATTTTCCATTTAATATTTTCATATAGCTGTTGACTTTGGTAACTGAAATTGTGGAAAAGCCACAGATGGAGGAGGGGGGCTACTGTCATAGGTAATCTTTTGAGATTGGCTTTCTTTCACTCAGCATAATACTCTTGAGGCCCATAGAAGTTATTGTATATCAATAACCAGTTTCTTGTTTATTGTTGTGTAGTAAGTATTGCGTGGTATGCATATTCCTCACTTGTTTAACCATTCACTGACTAGAGGGCATTTTGGTTGTTTCGTTTTTGACTATTGCTTTATGAATATTCCTGTACACGTTTTTGTGTGGAGATAACTGTTCATTTCTCTGAGGTAACTACTCAGAAGCACAATTGCCATGCCTTTGCGTTAAGTGTATGTTTAAGGTTTTTTGTTTTTATGTAAGATTTGTTCTAGGAACTTCCAAACTACTTTCCAGAGCGGTTATAGCATTTTACATTCCAGAATGTTTCCAGAGCCCAACCACTTCCCACCACCAGGTCAGCACTCTCATCCAAGTCGCTGTCCTTTACCTGTTGTCTCTACTTCGACCCATGTCCTCTCCCTAACCCTTCAGCCTATTTTCATTCCCAGTGACCCTGGGAAAATCACAATCAGCTGTGGTACTCCTCTGTCTGAGACCACACAGTAGCTTTCCATGCCACCCTGAGTAAAGCCAAACTTCTTACTACGGCCAACATAATGTGGCTCTTCCCTACTCTCTGACTAATTTTCCAATTATAGTCCCCCTCACTCACTCCTCTCCAGCTATGACAATGGCCTCAATGCTCTGCCCCACGTGTGCCAGGAACCCTCATGTCTCCGTTGCATTTGCTGTTGCCTCTGCCTACGACACCCTTCCCACACAGCTCATTCCCGCACTCCGTTAGGTCTTTATCCAAACATCTCTCTCTCAGTGAGGCTTGCCTAGCCACCCACCTCCTTACCAACCTTCCCTGCTTTGTTTTTCTCCTTCATACACTATCACCACCTAACAAGCCACATACTCTACTTATCTCTCACCCTTCACTAATGCGCAAGCACCTTGAAGACAGGGACGTGTGTCTGTTTTGTTCACTGCTGAATCCCCAGTGTCTGGAATAATTTCTGGCACATAATGGATGAGCAGTAAATATGTTCTAAGTGGATAGATGTGGAAATAATCGCTGGAAAAATACGATTGCCAGCATTTCATATTTGTTGACAATGTCCCTGTGAAGAATGCCATTCAGAGCAAATTTAAATGGAGGCCCAAACAAAGCACCAAAAGCAAAAGGTTCCTGGAAAACGATGACAAATATGTATTTATAAATGGGCACGTCAAGAACTCAGAGGGCAGAGCCCTTGCATTTCTGCGTCACCAGAACAAAACCCTGGAGCTGCCCCAGTTCTAAAGTGTCACATTGAAACACACAGCTCAAGAAGCTAAACGGGAAGCTGCAAACTCAATCCCTGGTGACCTGGAGAACAAGGCCCCGTACGGTTTACTAGTACATGTTCCCTTTGGTTGTCAACCCAAACACAAAGACAAAATCACTCACCCCTACAACGACTCTCAAAGCCTAAAAGAAAAACATCTCACGTCATTACCCACTGCTTTACACTTTGGAACCAGCCTTAGGCTTGGTAAGAAACAGAAATTAACCCAAAACAATAGGCAAATAGTTCATAGCAGGTATAAGAAAGTTCAAAGCCAATGAGGAGAGCTGGTTCACAGGCTGGCAGGTACCAATGCATGATAACAGTTGCTGTTTATTGGGTGTTTGCTATAAAAATACACAACATTGGGAGTTAGATACGATAATGGGCCCCAGATTATGAGTTTTAGTAATACGTCCAAGACACACAGCAATGAATGAGCCCCCCGGGTTTGAACTCAGGTCACCTTGCCCTACAGATTATGTTCTTTACTTTGTCTTTTCACTTGTGCTAACATCTGCTAAAATATGACAGCCCCATTATCTCATTAAGTGTTTAAAATCACCCTGAAGAGGTAACAGAAGAGGAAACTGAAGCTCAGAGAGGTGAAGTAAGCAGCCTGGGAAATGGTGGAGAGGGTCTCACACAGGCGGGCCTGCCTCTTGCAGCCCATCTGCGCCGCCTCTTCTGGCTTCTGCTCCCTTTTCCCGGCAGGAGGGCAGGTTGCTGTCTATTGGCTGCCTACCCTCACCACCCTCTCTCAGCTTGCATTAATTAACCTCTCCTCCTCTCTCCTTCAAAACACCTTTCCCTCGATTATGCTGGAAAGGAAATGTTATGCCTCTTTTACTGGGATATTTAATAAAGTCTACTACTCAACTCAAATGAAGTTTTTCTTATTCAGGCTCTAGACACTAAGATAGGGATCTCAGAGAGCATTAAGGAATGTTTTGAATGGGTAGAGGTGGTATCTCATCTCTCTGGTTGATCACGAGTCACACCCCCTGAGCAGTTGTCTTTGTCCTATAAGCAGAGCTGGCTAAAGCCACAGTCTGTCACAGACTGCCTGTCTGATCTCTGATAAGTCACACCATCTCTCAGTACCTCAGTTTCCCACCTGCAAAAGGGCACGGAAACATAGCTACCTCGTGGGATGGGAGAGAATTGGTTAAGCTATGTACGGAAAGCGAGGCTTAGAAAGGTTCCTTACACAAGCTATGTGCTATGTAAACATCTGTTTTTATTATCACTAGGATTACTAAATGCTCTACTTACTGCCCTTGTATGGCGTGAGGAGGCGGGCTTTCTCCCATCTGCACTCCCCAAATCCTCTCAATACAGAAACACCACTCCCGGTTTTCAGGAGAGCTTGCTTTCTGTCTCCTGGGGTAGAGAATTGGGTTGATTTAATAATATTGCTATTTACATAGTGTTTTTCTTTCCCCTTTTTTTGCATTTTTTTCAATTACAGTTTACATTCAGTGGTATTTTGTATTAGCTTCAGATGTGCAGCATAGCGGTTAGACAATTATGTACTTTACAAAGTGTCCTCTCCGATACTTCCCGTAGTGTTTTTTTCTTCCTTAAAAGACTTCTGTGCAACCAACATTTCTATCCAGGAGACAGAATAAAGAAAGCTTGTATAAAAGGGAAATTTTTTAAAGAAATGTCGTGGGGCTCATTTTCAGGAATGGCCTAGCTGATGGAAGTGAGACAAAGTACCACAGAACAAGTTTCCACAGTATAAGAAAATGCACTTTATTCAAATACGTGGGAGGAGGGGGAAGTTGTTTTGCATGTATCAGAATTTTAGAGTAAATTTGCATTATCCTGAATGCCTTACCTGCTGACTCTTAGGCTTTTAAAAAAATTAATTTGAGAAAAAAGGGAAAAAAAGCAGCGAGCTTTAAAAAATGCATCCTTTGCTTACATAACTCTTGCTGTGGAAAGTTAGCCGAGACTGCTAAGACACGCTATCTCATCCCATTGCACAACCCACTCACAATTCTCAACTCACTTGATGGAAACTTCTATGTTTCCTCCTGCTTTTTCAGGTGACGGTTTCTCTTCCTCATTCAGAATCTATTGACCAAGCCATGAGTCTTAAATTGCTCACATTTAACTCTCGCCTCACTGGGCGCACTGAGGAAAGTTCTGGAACTTTCAGGCAGGAAGGGAATTCTGCTGCCTGCCACTTCAGCAGTACCTGAACATGCGTCCACAATAATTCACTGCAGTAACTGGAAACACTGAGACACATGCTGCAGCTTCAAATGAAAGGATATGTTCAGGAAATGATGCAAGAAACCCACTAAGTGGTTAAATGCCTGCATGGTCAGTGATGAAAGAGCTTTCCTAAGCAGGGTAGCATCAGACACTCTGCTTCTTCAAGCTGAGGACTGGAGCTGCCACCCTCTGAGCTGAGGAATCTCTATCTGGCCAATGATGACTCTCCTCAACCCATCAGTCTGAGTAAGAGACCAGCTTTTGTGCCTACACGCCTTTCCTTTCTAGACATCTGGCCTATTTTTGACATAAAAGACATTGGGCTACTTACTGTTGGGGGCCCTGGGATTCTGCTCCACAAATAAGACATGGCTAGCTGATGGCCCATCTCAGAGACAAGTCGATGGCTCTGTCTGGGGCCGCAGCCACTGTGCTGTCATTGGCTCTCACCATGGCCTTGATCATAGAGGAAGACTGACCTTCTGCAAACAGTGCAGCAATTGCTCTGACATGTTTTATCACACGTCATGTTTACAGGCACAGATAAAAAGAATTGTGTCCAAAAAAGCAGAAGGCTGTTGCATTTTCTTCATTAGATTGTGTGATTACCCAATTCAGGGTGTCCTTAGGCCCATGGTGGCCAGACTTATATAGTTGAGCAGGCTTTGTGTTGCTGGTTGAATTCAGAGAAATTTGAGTTTTTTCATTTGCTCCCTGTAGCTTTCCTTGGTTCCCAGAATTCCCAAGTCATTGCTCTTCATTTCAGATGATTAGCACATTATTTTAATAAGGCCGGAGTCATTAATCTATTCAATTGCTAGCTAATGTCACTCACTTCCATGATCACAAACTACACTAGCCCTAGTCAAATGTCTCAGAAATGACTATACATTACTAAGAACACCAACTTAAGAAAATGTGGCTAGGTCAGCATATGTCTACCATCTCAAGAGATAAAACAATGCAAAGATACCCATCCTACAACAAATAAAAAATTTAAAAATGGGTTATTTTTCTTGTATAAACAGCTGTATTGAATATAAAAGAGTTCCTTTAAGAGTGCCATTCCCCCAGTGTTTATATACAACTCCAAATCAGCACCTGTACTAATACCTGATGTTTGCAATTAATATCTACAGCGTTAAAAGTTCAGAGTCTAATGTTCACACAAGTAATGACAACACCATAACCCAAGCTTTCATGGATTTTTTTCTGTTGTCTTGAAGCATAAGCATAAGCAATGACATTGGCTCTGCCCCCAGAGTAGCTGTGAAAAAGTTTAGCATGCCATCAGAATCTGTCTCTTAATAAACAGGCATTAAAGCTTTGCACCAATATAGATCATTTTTGAGCCATGTCCAGCACAGCCAGGGTTGAACCTGAGGAGGGGCAGTGAAGAATTAAAGAAGACAGAGAAGAGAATAAAGTTGAGACCAGGTAGATCACTGTGCCTGGATGAGGAAACAGTGACACCTTCTATAAGCCAAAGCTTTATATCATAGTCAGATCATGCAAAGCAATACAAGGGGAGTGGTCAACATGTTTACGATGTTCTTGCCAGTTTTGAATCTATTCCATTCCTAAAGCCTTATTTTGGCAGCACTTGCTGCACCTCCCACAGCCCATTAGCTACCTAGGAACAAGGGAGGATTATAAAGTCAAACTTAATTGTGCTAGGAGGGCTCTGCCGCAGGTCAGTCCCAGGCTTGACCCTATAACCGCTCCCTACAATTTTTAACATGAAAACTTAAAGTCTGAAGTTGGTATTTCACATTTGAAACAGCCAGAAGGGTGGATGTCCAGGCCCAAGGGCTTGGCCCATCTGTCCCAGGGGTAGATATATCCCCACAATGAAGATGAATTAATCAAGCTCCCTTTTCCAAATGCCATGGATTATTCAAGTCATGCAGCTAACTCTCAGGGTTCTAAGAATGTCTGCGGATTTTCTACAGGAATAAGATGCACTTACCAGTGCTCATTTATTAACTGAATTCAACAGATAGGCATTCACTGCCTATTTCAGGCTTAGAAATAAAGTATCCTTTTGGAGCTTGAGTTCTAGACAGACGTTGATCAAAGAATTATATAAATATACAGTTAGAATAAATGTTATGAATAAAAGGTAGCTAGTCCTAAAAGAGCAGAAAATAATTTGAACACATAAGTATTGTTATTTATATAGATCAAGTAGAAATAAACATAATATTTTCCTTTCAGAGTTCTTGTGGAGATTAAAGTTGATATATATAAACATATTTTTAAATTCTGCATACTTAGATAAAAATAAGGACCATTTTACTAGAGTGGATAGGCTAAGCTATGATGCAGAATAAGTAATAAATAAAATCTGGCTAACTGAAATCATCAGGTTTATTTCTCACTTCAGGCAAAATCACCAGTAAGTCTGGCAGCTCTGTGGGGCAGCTCCTTCCACACATTTAATCAGGAACCCAGGACACTTGCACCTGGCAGCTCCAACATCCCAAGATGTGGCTTCTAGATCACAGTGGCAACAAAGATCCATAGAGTGAGGGACTGCAGAGTCATGCACCGGCGCTTAAATGCTCCATCTTATCACAAAGGCACTAGTCAACATGGGGGAGAACATAGATATTCTGCTACAGGTGGGAAGAGCATGGTTCTTGAATATGTCGTCTAATTTTCTGAGACCATTTTCTCATTATTCAGTGGGAAGGGTGTTATAAGCTATCTCACAAGCTTACGAGGATTAATGTGAAGACCTTACATGCTGCAAGGAGCCCTAGGAAAGGGTATTACTGCAATTTCTAACACAACCCTCAATGGCACCAGCCTAAGAGGAAGAATAAACTTGAGCTGAAACGTAAGTCTAGGCTGTTTCCCTCAATGGAACAGGCCAGCTGACCAGGCCTGGCACCTAGAATTGGCAGCATCCTGCATCATGTCACTTGGAGGCAGAGTAGGGTGACTGGAAACAGCACTGAAGCCGACCAGACCCTGGCCCTCTCCTAACCTCCTGAAAAGCACAGTTTGATTTCTGGGTCACTGCACATTTACCTCATTTTCCTACTGGGCTAGTGTAAATCGTCTAATTAGGTGAACAGATCCAATTGTGTGTGTGTGTGTGTGTGTGTGTGTGTGTGTGTGTGTGTGTGTGTGTGGAGTTTTAAAGCTAAATATACCTCATTACCCAGTACTTTCTCAATCTAAATAATATTATCCTGGGTCACAGACAAGGTATATCACATGTTTAACTGGTATTATTAGTCTCTGTTTGATCATTCTGGAGACAATGACCTTGATCTAAATTACAGAGCCTTCTTTATCTAACTAAAAACCATGAAACCCATCAAGATGCAGAATCTCTGGTTAACATTATGGCTCCCAATTGTCATTGTGAAGTTGGAAACTCTGGTAGCGTTTATCTATTTGAGAAATATTATATTTATTTATACCCTCTTAAGCTACCATCCTCAGCACCAATATATCTGCTTAATGTGCCCCTTTATTGCATTGGCGATAGATACAACTATTAGGTACACAGCATGACAGATGCATTTTCGGAACCTTGTGCGAATGATCCCAGGCTCCTACCATAGGTCTTAATGTTCCAGCTGCCTGTGCAAAGAAGCATAGCAGAGAAGCAGGGTGCAGTGATATTAAAGACAATACAAAATAAGGAACAGGATGTTTCTATAATAACAAATAAAGGTTAGAAAACAATCAAATGAAAGTAATTGATTGCAAGAAAAAAGTCGCAGAGATCCCAACGATCAAAGACAATAAATCCAAAGGCTTGGGAGATTAATTTCACCACGGCCAAAAGATGATTCTGCGGTGGGGAGGGAGGGGGAAGCCTATAATGCTAATTGAAAAATAAAGGCTGTTTCAGAAACTAGAAAAACATTTAAAATGCTGAGAAGACAGAAATGATATGGTTTCCAAAACTTTACTTAATTATTTTCAGAAGGTTCATTGCCAGAATGTATGTCATTATTAAAAGAGATGACAGTGACCCAAAGGAAATGAAAAAAACATACACAGAAACACTATTATTTTTGTTGTTTATTAGGAGAAGTTACAGAATCTTGGACAATTTCCTATAAAAATAAAGCTTGAGAAATTACAAAAAGAAAAGTGACTCACTCTATGACCTTTATATTATTTTTTTAATATATTTTTATTGATTTCATAGAAGAAGGGAGAGGGAGTAAGAGATAGAAACATCAATGATGAGAGAGAATCATTCACCAGCTGCCTCTTGCATGCCTCACACTGGGGATCGAGCTCACAACCCAGGCATATGCCTTGACTGGGAATTGAACCCCATGACCTTCTAGTTCATGGGTTGACACTCAACCACTAAGCCACACTGGCCAGGCTATGACCTTTTTATTATTATTGGTATAAATTCATTCTTAACTAATACTATATTGTCTAACCACTTTAACTTAATTTATAAAAATTGTCCACATATTACCGTTTCCCCAAAAATAAGACAGTGTCTTATATTAATTTTTGCACCCAAAGATGCGCTAGGTCTTATTTTCAGGGGATGTCTTATTTTTCCATGAAGAAGAATATGGTACGCATTTATTGTTGAACCAAAAAAAAAAGGAAATTTATTACCTGTGTGTCCACACAATGTACCCGACTCCTGCCCCGCGTGCGACTCACTGTCTAATTGTGAGTCAGCCAGACTCCGTTAGGGCAGAGCGAGCAGCAAGCAGCAGCTTGTCCTGGCGGCAGTGTGGGCTCTGATTAAAAGAGACCTCACACTTTGTCTGCTCTGGCTATGCTGCGGCCAACAGTGAGCTGTGCTGCAGCGCCAGTGACTATGGCCCAGAGTCCAGAGTTACGATAGCTTCGGGAGGCCTTATTATTGGGGAGGCCTTATGTTCCGGGGAGGCCTTATTATCGGAGAGGTCTTATTTTTGGGGAGGTTTTATTTTCAGGGGTGCATTCTATTTCAGCAAGAGGCAAAACTAAGTAGGTCTTATTTTCTGGGGGTGTCTTACTTTCGGGGAAACAGGGTACTATTATGTCACATAAAAATAAATATGCTGGAATATTTCAAAAGGTGCATGTTGTGTTTATGCATCTATGTATTGAGATGGGTAGGATTATGTGTGTCACTGCTTGTGTGTGTATAATGTGTTTATGTGTCTTCATGACATGACAGTGTTTATGTCTGTGGCTGTGCATGACCTGTGTGGTTGTGCGTATGCGTGTATGTGTGTCATGTGTGCATGAATGTATATGAATGTGTAAGAGTATGTGACTACATGCCTGTGATGTATGGGATTATGAATATGTATAAGTCTATGCAAGCACATGTGTGAGTGTGAATGAATGTGAGTGGATATGTGAGTGTGTATGTAAGTGTACTTGTGAGAATGTGTGACAGTGTGTCTGAGTGTAGGTGTGAGGGCATGTGTGCATGTGGGCACATGAGAACATATGCAGGAGTTGTTGCTAACAGCAGAACACTTCCAGTAAACCTAGAAGAAGACAAGGAGTGGAAATGTTGAAGGCGTAATCAGCAAAGCAAGTTCTTCTTATGGGACCTCTTGGGCCAGAACCACATTCTGTGCCAAAGTCATTTCCTAAATGGTTCCCTGGAGGTTGAGGCCTGCTTTCCTGTGTATCAGCTCTCTGCTATTTTTATCCTCGTTAGTCAAAGAAGGCAAAGAGGATCTTAGTTATATCACTTCTTAGCTCCCGGCCAGGTCTTCCTCATTTCTAGGTGCTCTGCTTCTTCGGCCAGGGATGGAGCCCTGCTCTGCCACCTGTGCATCCAGGTGCATAACGTCTTCCCTTCCCCGATTAAATACTTTCTTCAAGAAACCTTGTCTACCCCGCCTCCCCTCATACCGGTCTCTTACTCAGCTCTTAAAAACAGCACTTACCATTTGGAATTATATATTCTAGCTCTTTGCTAACTGTATATCTACAAAGTCCCTATCAGCTCTAAAAGTCTATAGTTCGATGCTGTAACCTTTTCACTTAGAGTACAAATTTGTCAAAAGAAGGAAGCTCATCATCTCTTTCTTTTAAACTTACAAACTACTACTTTGCCAGGCTCAGAATAGTTGCTCAAATGGTCTTTCATTAAATGGAAGTTTTATGAGTGTTTCTGCACTATTCTTGCAACTTTTCTGTATGTTTAAAATGCACAATAAAAAGTTAGGCAAACCCTGGTCAGTGTTGTTAAGTGGTTAGAGCAGCAGCCTGCACACTGAGGAGTCATGGGTTTTGGAGCGCATGTGGGAAGCAACTAGTCGATATTTCTCTCTCTCCCTCTCTTTCTCCCCCCTCCCTCCCTCCCTTCCACTCTCTCTGAAAAAGTAATGGAAAAAATATCCTCATATGAGGAATAATAACGACAACAACGAAGTTTGGCAAAATAGTCTTTAATGAAAACTAAAATTAATGGAACTAACATTTTTACCCTCTTAAGTGTGTACAGATGCCCACTTAATCCTTCCAAAAAATGTAACCCTTTGTTTACCATTTACTTTCTGTTTATTTTGTCTATTGTAAGATATTACTTCTTTTTTTAAACTTCTCTTTCTTGTTGAAAGTATTACAGATGTCCCCTTTTTCCCCTCCATTGACACCCTCTCCACCCCTTTTTCGTTCCCCTCCCCATTCTTAACCGCACTATTGCCTGTGTCCAGGGGTTGTGCATATAAGCATGTAAATTCTTTGGTTAGTCTCTTCTGCTCCCCACCCCCCACCCCCACCCCCACACACACACACACTCTTTTCTCTGAGATTCATCAGTCTGTGTATCCCTTTTAGATGCTTGCTTTGATCTCCATCTTATAGACTCCATTTTGAGAAATCTGAGTCTCAAAATCATGTCCAAAACCACCCACCTAGAAGGTGGCAAGTTCTGAATATGAATGTAGTGCTTTTGAGTTTGAAAACTTAGGCCCTTTCCCCTAGACCAACAAACCTAAATGGTATTTCTTATTGGTACCCAGTTGTTGATTAATAAATGCTCATTGAATTTAATTGAATTAATTGTACAAAGAAATGAAAACACATGGCTGTCTACACGGAGAGCCTTTTTTATAACTTCTATTTATTAGCTGAGATATCCTAATTTTTCATTTGTTTCAAGAAAATCCATAATTACTTGTAAAACATTTTTATGAGGCTACTTTAAAATTGTTGTCAGATCATTTCAAAATCTGATTCATCTTGGTGGTGGCATCTGTTAATTGTCTTTTCTCATTCATGTTCTGTTTCCAGTGTTTAGTAGGACACGTGGCTTTCTATTGTAGGCTGGGCATTTTGGAAATTCTACTATGAGATTCTGGAGCCTATTTAATTTTCTGATTTTAGCAGATTGTCCCTCTGGTGAGTCTATTGCAAGGGTGGGGTGCGTGTGTATGTCCAAGTTCTCTCTGGGCCTTGACACAACCACCTTGGCAAGAGTAGGGCACTGACTCACACTGCCTTATCACAGAAAGAGGGGTTTCTAGTCAGCTCCCCCTTTTGCCTTATTGACACCTTCTAGGTAAAAGTGGAATATCACCTCCCACCCCACTGGGCTGTGCTACCGAGAGGGGAGGAATAGAGGGGGAGAGGAGGAGAGCCAACAAGCTATGCTTCCAACCACCTAAGTCTATCTTGTTGCTACTCAATATATTGATCCCGGGGGTAAGTTGAGGTACTGCCTGTCCCAGAATGTATCACCTCTTTAAGTCTCATTGCTGCTGGATGAAGATGGAGACTCGGACCACCACTGGGCCCTACTGATACTACCTTGGCAGAAGAATTGCACTGTCTGGTTCCCCTGGGCAGCACAGAACAGTTGCCCATGTGGTCCTGCCAACATCATGGGGTGAGGGAATGGAAGCACTGCCAGCTTCTGCCATGCACAGGACAGATTAGCTTCCCACTCAGCCCTGCTGATACCACCCTGTGAGGTTATGGGAGCATGCTGCCTGCTTCCACCAGGTAGAGGAGAAAGGAGGCATTTTTCCAGTGGTGTTTAGCATTTGGCTAGAGTACGGTGTTTTCAAATGCTTTCTGGTCCTTTTCCTAGGGGAACAGACTTTTTTCTTGAAGGTTTTTATGCCTATGCCTGTTGGTGGTTCAGGTCTGAAGGTGTGTGCAGTGACTGTGAAAATATACAGGCAGGTAACCCAGGAACTCACCACCATGTCACTGCCCGATTCCCAAGGTTCCAGCCCATTCTTCTCTTGCCTTTCAGAGGCTTCCTATGCTTGTTTGTTGTATTGTGTCCAGAGACGTTTAATTGTAAAGGGGGACCTGGGAGGAAATCCAGCCAAGAAGGAATGCTATGGAGGTGACGGCTACTGTTAACTAGTTCTATCAGCATGTACTGGTGCACTGGATGCTAGGATTGTTAGGCCCAAATACCCAGAGAGGAAGAAACTACTGCTCTCACCCTGTCAAGGAGAAAAAGTTGATATTCAACCATTGGCTCAACTACCTCAACTCTGACCTTCCCCACAATCCCCCTTTTCTTTCTTGTATGGACACTGCCAACATCCCTGGAACCACACTTTCTGATCACAGGATTAACATTTATTCATTTAAAGAGAGAAGTGCAAGGTCCTATGTATCTGAATGCATTCCCTCAAGTAGGCAAAATGGAAAGAGGACTAGACCCTCTTCTTATCTCATTGTAGGAAATTCATATTTTCAAGCATCAGAATATAGACTTTCTCCTTTATATCGGACTTTCGGAGAATAAATTACCGAGACACATATCAGGTCACTCAGTGCTTTGTCTATTTTTACTTCTAATCTACACATTCATGGAGCATGCGTCCTTATTCTTAAACTATGAATTTCATGAAGCAACTCACAGAGAATTCTGAGCACATTTTAAATACCTGAAATAAATGAGTTCATTATTTGTTCTGTGACCAGCGCACGAATTTTGCATAGCTACCAACCTGGGTTTCCCAGATAACATTGTAGCTGTTGTCCCAAGCCACACAGTCGCCATAAAGAAATATTCCCACTTACTTTGCACTGAATCTACAAAGCACACGTTTTGCCTGCCAAGTCTTCAAGCCTTGGAAAGGCTCCCCCAGTGTCAAAGTGTCAGAGCCATGAATTCTGTGGTCCCAATGGTTTTTTAGCACACAAAATAAACAGTTAATTGTGGTCAATAGTTAGCAAAGGAATATTGCAGGTCCGGAGATAAACTAGAACAATAAAAAGTCAAAAACTGGTCTCTTGGACACTCCCAGGTCTCTCCCTGTGGCCCAATTAAACAACACATGCAGATGTTGGCAGTACTTCTCATTTTTAGAACCACAGGGCTAATTACTGGGCTCTAAAAAACTGCATTTTATAGCTGAAATGATTTACAGCCAATGTTTTCACTGCACAGTACGTGTGCCTCTTTGTTAAATGAAAGTTCACAAAGAATGGCAGCGAGGAGGGAAGAGGGGGATGTGCATGCAAAAGATGGAAAGCAAAAGCCACATGCAAATTCAAGAAAAAATAGCAGTCTTTGGATTTCAGCCCTTATTCCTCCAGATTCAATGCCAAATGTGTACTTAAAGACACAGAAATATCAACTTAGAATTTATTCCTTGTCTCTGTTGGAAGTGCTGTTCTGCCATCAGATTTGTTGAACAATAAACCTAATTCAGTTACCCAAGGACAAAAAGCTAGCAGTCTATCCATTTTGCTTTATTTATGAAAAATTCAGACTCTCTGAGACCCTTTCCATTGCTTAATTCTCAGCCGTTAAAAATATTTGGAGGTTTTCTGTCATTACTTCTTCAAATAGGTTTTCAATATCTTGCTGTCTCTCTTCTTCTGGCACCCCTATAATTCTGATGTTGGTATGCTTGAAGTTGTCCTAGAGGTTCCTTACACTGTCTTCATATTTTTGGATTCTTTTTTCTTTTGGCTTTTCCAATTGGGTGTTTTTTGCTTGTTCGTATTTCATATCTTTGACTTGATTCTTGCGATCCTCTAGTCTGCTGCTGGATCTCTGTATGTTATTCTTTATTTCAGTCAGTGTGTGCTTAATTTCTAATTGGTCCTTTTTCATATCCTCAAGAGTCTCACTAAATTTATCAGCAGTCTCTAGAAAATTCTTGAAAAACCTTATAACCGTGGTTTTGAACTCTATATCCGGTCGTTTGCTTTCCTCCATTTCTGTCATTTGTGACCTGTTTCTTTGACTCCACATTTTGGCTGCTTCCCTGGGTTGATAGAGTGGCTTTCTGTGTTAGGTGATCACTGAGAGGAACTGACTTCCAAGCCACTTGGCTATGAGAGTCAGTTGTGTCTACAGCAGGAGAACTTCTGTGCTGGAGACACCCTTATGGGGCAAGAGTTGTTTCAGTGGGGCTTTGGTGCTCACTGCATCTGCCCCAAGTGTGTCCCTTGTGAATCTGAGGAGTTGTATTTAGGATGGTCCCACTTTGGCCACTGGGTACACTGGCTCTGTATCTCCAAGGAGTTGCTATTTTAGCCTTTGCCTTGAGGCTACTCAGCCTTTTATATGCAAAAGCCTCTGTGCACAGCTTGGGAGGGGCCGGGCCTCGGGGCATCAGCTATGGCTGATTCTCAGCCCTGCACTAAGAGACACTGGGTCTCTGTGTCCCACAGTAATTGGTAATCGCTAACAGCAAACTTCTCATACCTGGTGAAATAAATAGACTTCCAAGTCCAGGAAGCACAGAGAATCCCAAACAAAAGGAATCCAAAGAGGACCACACCAAGACACATCATAATTAAAATGCTAAGAGCAAAAGACAAAGAGAGAATCTTACAAGCTGCAAGAGAAAAGCAGTTACCTACAAGGAGGAACCCATACGACTGTCAGCTGATTTCTCAACAGAAACTTTGCAGGCCAGAAGGGAGTGGCAAGAAATATTCAAAGTGATGAATAGCAAGAACCTACAACCAAGATTACTTTACCCAGCAAAGCTATCATTCAGAATTGAAGGTCAGATAAAGAGCTTCACAGACAAAAAAAAAAAAAAAAAAAAAAGCTAAAGGAGTTCATCACCACCCAACCAGTATTATATGAAATGCTGAAAGGTATCCTTTGAGAAGAAGATGAAGAAAAAGTAAAGATAAAAATTATGAACAACAAATACATATCTATCAACAAGTGAATCTAAGAATCAAGTGAATAAAAAATCTGATGAACAGAATAAACTGGTGAATAGAATAGAATCA
>PVJC01006001.1:0-55639 GCA_004026665.1 Murina feae | reverse complement strand
ACGCCCACCAGCCAATCAGAGCGGCTGTATGCAAATTAGCCCAGCCAACATGGCGGCCGCCACTCCCGGACCTGAGTAAACAGCCCTTTCCATTGCGGCAGCAGCGAAAGTGAAGCTGCGCCCCTCAGCTCAGCTCCGATTAAACTGCCTCTAGCAAAACACAGCTTTTTGAAACATTGTAACAATCATAGAATCCTCCAGAGCTGAAGGAAAGAGCAGCTCCGGCCTAACCAGTAACAGTAACAATTGTTTCATTATAGACGCTGCGAGGTGAAGCAGCGGAGGCTTCGTTAGTAGTTAGAAGGCCGCCTTAAAGGAACAGTGTATCAATTACCCCAGGCCTTCAAGGAACAGTATCAATTATAGGAGATAAATTCCAGAACCTGCGTCCAGCCAGCCTTGCTGGGACGTTGGGTCAATGGGAGCTGTGGGCAGCCTTAAAGCCCCTCACCCAGGCTGGTCAGGCACGCCAGCAGGTGGGCATCCCCCGAGGGGTACCAGACTGCGAGAGGGCACAGGCCAGGCTGAGGGACCTCCCGAGTGCACAGAGCGGCTGCAGGGCGGGACAGCGTAGGACCCAGGACCCGTGATGGGAAAGAGGCGGCAGGGTTGGAGGGCACCGGGAAGCGGGTAAGAGGCGGCAGGGGGGGTCTCGGCCTGCTTGGTGGCTGCCCAGGCCCTTTGCGGGGCATCGGGGACCGGGAAAGCAAGGCTGCAGGGGCCGGGGTCCTGCTTGGCAGCTCCCCAGACCTCTTGGTGGCACCGGGAAGTGGGAAAGGAAGGCAGCAGGGGACGGGTGAGTGGGAAAGAGTTGGCGGCCTGCTTGGTGGCTTCCCGGGTCCCTTCTGGGGATCAGGGAGCAGGAAAAGGCTGGCCTGACCACGAGGCGGGGTTTTCCCTGCTTTCTGGTGGCTGGAGGAAGATGGGCAGTAGGCAAGCTTGGGAGGCAGGCCGCACCCAGCCCTGGCCACGCTCAAAAAAGAGAACAACATGCAGGGGAGGGCAAGAGTCTGAGAGATCATCATAGAGGGGGTTCCTGCTCCAAGCCTCCACGGTGTGCCTGGGAGCCTCAGATGCAGCTGGGGGCAGGTCCCCAGTGGCCACACACACACACACACACACACACAAACAAAAGGTGCCTGGCAGACTGGGGCCATCATAGGACATCCACTGAGGGGTCCCAGACTGTGAGAGGGCATAGGCCGGGCTGAGGGAGTCCCTCCACCCTGAGTGCACAAATTTTTGTGCACCGGGCCCCTAGTAATCTAATAAAAGAGTAATATGCAAATTGACTGTCACTCTGAGACACCTAAGCCATGCCTACCAACCAAGCCACACCCACCAGCCAATTAGAGCAACTGTATGCAAATTAACCAGCCAAGATGGCGGCCGGCAGCCACGTAGCTAGAGCACACAGGAGGCTTCCATTGCAACTGCCTGACTAGGCCAGTGGGCCTCTGCTCAAGCAACAATGTTTCAATTATAGAAGCCATGGAGCTGAAGCAAACAGGAGGCTTCTGTTGCCTGTCTAGGCCTCCGTTTAAGTCAACAAAGTTTCAATTAAAGACGATAAATAAACCCCAGAAACCTGATTCCAGCCAGCCTCACTGGGACCTTGAGTCAATGGGAGCTGTAGGCAGCCTGAAAACAGCCCTCAGCCCCTCACCCAGGCTAGCCACACCCCCATGGGGTGAGGGTCCCCACTGGGGGGCTTGGCCAGCCTGCTAACAGCCATCAGCCCCTCACCCAGGCTAGCCAGGCATGCCAGCAGGTGGACATCCCCCGAGGGGTCCCAGACTGCGAGAGGCCACAGGCCAGGCTGAGGGACCCCCCCCCCCAAGTGCACAAATTTTTGTGCACTTGTCCCCTAGTGTATATATAATCTCTGGTGATGTATTTTAAATATTGGGAAATAATTGAAAATAGGTTACTCTGGGGAAGGGAAAAATTACTGGTGATAAAAGTTTTTCAGAATAATCTTTATGGAACTATTTGACCCTTTAAACCAAGCATGTCAAACTCAAAGGTTAACAAGGGCCAAATAAACAAGGTTTAAGTTTATGTGGGCTATAAAAAAACAAAAGGTTCAATTTCATAAAAACATAGGTTTATTTTGATAGACATGCTGAATACAAAGGGCTGAAACAAATGAGTCATTGTTAACATAATAGAACATTTTAATAAAATTAATATTTTTCTTGAACATTAACTTACCAGATACTGAATAACTACGTAACCAAATAAACCTATTTTTCTTGTTTTCCAAAAACAAAATATTTCCTGTTGTACCTACCAAACAAGTCAGTAAAAGAGTAACGACGTGGCAATCAACTGCTAAAGTATTCATTGCTAGTATTAGTGGAGAGAAATGGTGTGCCTGAATGCAAGGTGTGTAAAGAAAATGAATACAACATGATTATAGTAATCAGTCATTAGTGAACATTGTAGTTTGTTATTAATAACTAGTGGACCAGTGCAAAAAAATGTGCACAGGGAGAGGGGGTATCCCTCAGCCTGGCCTGCACCCTCTCCAATCTGGAACCTCTGGCTCCTAACTGCTCACCTGCCTGCTCCTAACCACTCTGCCTGCCGGCCTGCTTGCACCCAACTGCCATCCCTGCCAGCCTCATGGTCCCCAACTTCCCTCCCCTGCCAGCCTCATGGCCCCCTACTGTCAGCCTGCTAGCCTCCAACTGCGCCCCCTAGTTGGCCTGTTTGCCCCCAACTGTCCCCTCCTGCTGGCCTGCTCTCCCCCTCCTGCCCCCCTTCAGTTTGATCACCCTCAACTGCTCTCTGCCTTGGTCCCACCACCGTGGCTTTGTCCAGAAGGATGTCCAGAAGATCTCCTGGTCTAATTAGCAAATTACTCTTTTATTAGTATAGATTATGTATAACAGGATATTGTAAAAATTAACTTATGAAATTTTTATTAAAATGTTTCTTACATACCATTAAATTGACTGAGTTGCAAAAATATTTGTTTTGGGCCACATGTGAGTTGTGGGCTGCAAGTTTGACATGCTTGTTTTGAATTATACCTATGAACAATTTTGATTTAATTTTAAATATACTTGAGTAGAAAAGGCTATATATGTATATGATGTAGTTTAATATTTAAAAGTACTGGCTGCTGCCAGACAGGTTAGGCTAGTTCTAGATTAACAAGTAACTAATTCCATTATCTTAGACACAAATCAGCTTCTTGATTTGAAAAAAAAGGAGATAATACTAAGACTTACTGAACATTTTTACTTAGATTTAATAAACATTCTTTGTAAAGTAAATAAAACTTCTGGGAACATATATGTTGTTGTAACCACAACTGCAAATACTATTACTACTTTATTATTACATAAACTTCTCATTCCCATTCTTCAGTTCCTCACCCCAAAAGAAAATTTTTAATTCTGTCTATCATCAAGAAATAGTCATTATACATACAAACTTTACATACATATTTGTACACATGTGTGTGTGTATATATATATATATGTATAAATTCATTTTTACAAATATTAGTACAGATATTTTTATCCAGCATATATCATTTAAAATATAATGTATATTGTATAAGAGGCTTAACCACTTTTTTTGTAATGCTACATTCTTTCATTATATAAATAGACTATGCTTTATCTTCTTACTGGTGGATATAAAGTCAGTTCTAGACTTATACTGTGAAAAAGTAGTGCTATAATTTCTCAAAGGAGCAAATCTGTGGTACAAACTAAAAATTGACTCACTAGGTAAAATGATACACAGTTAAAAAATTTTTAACAGATGCTAGAGAATTGTAAGTGTCTCAAATCACAAAACTCAGGATGCTGCCTTTGCCGGGTTAGGCAGACTGAAAATTTAGTGAATTAAGTTGTAATTTAGAGAGTGTGAATAGAGATATAATACAGGTATATTTGCATAAAATCATGTGAACCAATTTTTATCAGACTGGTGAGGAGGTTAGTATGAGGCTAGAATGAATGAATGGACATCAGTACAATTATACTGGACATAGAAGCAAAGCAAATAAAAGAACTCAAGTTTTGCTCTTTTGCTTGAATTGTCTGGTTAATTTCTTCCTTTTTTTTTTTTTTTTTTTTTGCCTAGATGCATCTTAAACACATATATCTTATAAGTTAAAAATATTTTATTCAAAGTAATACAATCTATTTCTATTCATTCCTCCCTCTCATGCCATTATTTGATTTTTGGAGGGGCATTTAGTTATTGTAGAAATCTGAGCATCATACGGCCCTGTGATGCCTGTAAGGACTCTAAATATATGTCCCAATCTTCCCAGTAAAATCATTAACCCGTTCCTTATGTTGATGTAGTAAAAGTAGCATCAGGCATAGAACTTCTGAAAGGCAAAAGTAAGAGCATTCAATTTATCAAGGTTTAAAATAGACCAAAATCATGGAATAGAAAAAAAAAAAGGAATTTAATGAATGAGTGTTTAAATGAGAAATGACTGTGGGGTTTCATTGACTGAGAAGTAGATGTGCACTCCTTCATTAAGAAAACAGTAAGCTTACACTTTCCAGTGAGATTTTTAGAACTAAAAGTCAAAAGTGAAATATGCGATTGTGTGTCCATCTCAGACACAGAAACTCAGATAATGTAAAATATAAACAATAACACTGAAGTTTAAGAGTTCAGGAAGACATCATTTGCTGAAAGTCTGCTGCTCAGACACAGACCATATAATGTTTGTTTGACTTGAATATGGTTTTTAAAATATGCCACCAATCAAAATGCAGGGGATTTCATATACAAGTCCAAATTTCTGGGTGTTTTTTTTTTTTTTTTTTTTTTGAACAATCTAAGTAGCTGGCACATTGGATGTGAGCCGAATCGTGCTGCAAACTCTCTTGGTTGGCACCCTCCTTTGCAATCTGTAATGACTCCCAGGCATGAGGTTGAGTCTTAGTTTACATATACCCTTGTGTTTCCTCTGTTATTTTCGTCTCCCAAAGTGCAATTTGAAAGCAAGGGTTTCATGTTTGAAAGAAGTTCGAAAGATCACCTTATTGTGGAAATGAAGAATATTCTTACTTTTTAATATATGCAACATGTGTGCCCAGAAAATTTAAGATATCATTTTTTATAAATCCAGCCAAATTTCCTCATTTATTTTTTCTTGACTGGATTATATTAGCTTTATGATTTTGAGAAATCTCATTTAAGGGGACTTAAGCAGGAGTTTGGTTCTGGTTAAGAACATAAGTGGCGATACTAAGTTCTAAGGTATCCCATGCAAAGCAACCCAAAGAAGAATGCTAATAAAACCCAGTGATTAAACATACTTTTACCATACGTTCCAGCAGTAACCTTCTTTGGTATTTCCCAAAGGAGCTGAAAACTTATATTCACACAAAAGCCTGCACCTGGATATTTATATCAGCTTTATTCATAACTGTCAAAATTTGAAAGCAATAAAAATGTCCTCTAGTAGATAAACAGATAAACTGTGATACATTCAAACAATGAAATGTTTTTCAGCACTAAAAATAAATGAACTATCAACCCACAAAAAGATAGGAAGGATCCCTAAATGCATATTACTATAGTGAAAGCAGATAATCTGAGAAGACTACATATTATATGATTTCAGCAATAGTACATTCTAAAAAAGGCAATAATACTACAAACACAGTAAAAGATGAGTCATTGCCAGGGTTTGGGGAGGCAAAGGAAAGCTAAATAGTTGGAGCACAGATGATTTTTAGGGCACTGATAAGATTATGTGTGAAATTATAATGATGAATCCAAATCATTATATATTTTTGCAAACCCATAGACTGCACAACACCAGGAGTGAACTTTTATGTAAACTATACACTTTGGGTGACGATGATGTGTCAGTGTAGGTTCATCAGATGTAACAAATGTACCACTGCGTGGGCATACATTGGTAATGGGAAGGCTGTGCATGTTGACGGCTGGGGGATATGGGGATTCTGCACACTTTCCTATCTATTTTACTATGAATCTAAAACGGCAGGGGTATATTAGAATTCCCCACACTTTCCTATCTATTTTACTGTGAATTTAATTTTTTTCTTTAAAACACATATACACTAGTCCAGCTGCCTTGGCTCAGTGGTTGAGCATTGACCTATGAACAAGGAGGTCATGGTTTGATTCCCAGTCAGGGAAAATGTCGAATTGTGGGTTCGATCCTTAGTGCGGGGCATGCATGAGGCAGCCAATCAGTTATTCTCATACATCATTGATGTTTCTATCTCTTGCTCTCTTCTTCTCTGATATAATCCTATCTAATAAAAGAGTGATATGCAAATTAACCGTCACTCCGGGACAAAATGGTGGTGTCCATAGCCATGGGGCAGGATGCTGGCGGTGTCACCCTGGCAACCATGAGCAGCTGCCCTCCAGCAGGGAAGTACCACTAGCAGGCAGGCCCCACCAGGGCCAGGCAACAGGGCCTTGCTCCCAGGCCCTCCATTATCCATGTCACGCACAGGCACCAAGGGCAGGGCCAGGCAGCAGGCCTTGATCCTGCCCCCGCTGCCATCCTGTTTGAGGAAGCAAGCACACACAGGGACAGGCTGCAGGGCCTTGCTCCCACCCCCTGCTATCTGGTTTGGCATGGGCAGGACAAGCAGCAGGGCCTTGCTCTGCCCCCCCCCCCGCCCATGTCATGAGCAGGCATGCAGGGGCAGGGCCAGGCAGGAGGGCCAAGTAGCATGGCCTTGCTCCAGGTTGCCACCGTGATCAGATTGTGAACAGGCATGCACAACCCCCAGGCTGCAAATAGCAGGGGCTGCTCCTTGGTCGCCACAGTGATCCGGTGATCCAGGAGAAGGCAAGCGTGGCCAGCAGGCAGCACCCAGCCCTGGCCACAGCTCAAGGGAGAGAACAACATGCAGGCAAGGTCAGGAGCCTGAGAGATCTACACACAGGGGTGCCTGCTCCAAGCCTCCACAGTGTGGCTGGCGGCATGCCTCCGGCAGACATACACACATACAAACACACACACAAACACACACATGGGGGCCTACTCCAAACCTCCTATGCACCTGGGGGCAGGCCCCAGGCAGGGACACACACACACACACGCACACACATGGTGCCTGCTCTGAGCCTCCACAGTGCAGCTGAGGGCAGGCTCCCAGTGGATGGACACACACATGCACACACACGGCACCTGCTCTGAGTCTCTGCTGCCAGACTGTAGCCATCAGTAGGACATCCACTAAGGGGTCCAGGACCATGAGAGGGGGGGGCCTGGGCTGAGGAACCCTCCACCGCCCCCCACCACTGTGCACAAATTTCATGCACCGAGCCTCTAGCCTACACTAATAAAAGAGAAAGATGCAAATTGACCGTACCTTTGTGATGCCCACTGGCCAATCAGGAGTGAGAATGCAAATTAACCCAACAAAGATGGTGGGTTACTTTGCATATGCAGGCGCTGAGCAGCCGGGGGCTAGGCAGGATGCTTGCATTGTTGCCATGGTGATGACACAGGTGTGCCACACCTTCCCAGCCACTCTGGGCTTCTGGGCAGCATGGAAAGGCGGAAAGGCAGCTCTGGCTGTAGTGAAGGCGGTGCCAGCGGCCAGGAGAAGGAAGGCTCATTCTTTCACAAATCTTCATGCACCGGGTATATATATATATATATATATATATATATATATATATATATATATATATATATATATATAGTATATATATATATACTAAACACAAACAATAAAATAAACATGGAGCACATTTTCAGTGCTGTGAGAAGTCAGATAAAACTCAAATTATCATTGAGTGATATGAGAAGCATCTGAGACATAAGGAACACTTAGGAAGCCTGTATAAGTCATAGTGGCTCTGTGGGAAAAAGCAAGGACTATAGAGGGCCTGGTAACAGTAGGGCTCAGAAATTTTCAGCAAATATCCACTCTCAGAAGGGAGGTCCATCCACCCTGACAGGGAACAACTCTAAACAAAATTGACATGATAGACCTTTACCACCTCTAGAAACGTATAGATGGCAGATGGCAAAAACTGGCAGTAAAGTACACCTTCGAAAATGAATACATCACTCAGGAAGGCAAGTGCTATCATCACTAGATCTCACCATCTAAGAGACCAGAGAGAAGCAGGATTAGGGAAAAGCACTTTTAAGCAAGGTCAGGTTCTATGAAGACCAACTATACAGAAAAATTAGATTTATAACAACCTATTGCTATAGTAACAAATATGGAGCCCCTAAACAACAATTTTAGAAAACTATTATGTAGTTTATAGCTATTATGTAGTTTATAGGTATAATATATATCCATCTGACTCATTTTGGTCTATATAATAAGAGAGAAAGTTACTTGTACCACTTCCAGCCTAGGCCAGTGAAAAGTGTGTAGGTACTTCTATTCCTCTCTTCTAATTTGTGCCAATCCTGGATAAGCTTTGTTTTGAGATGGTGGGTCTACAGATTAGAACAATTTGGATTGTTGCATTACATTGTTGAATAGAGCTATTTTTGGAGTTATTTGGACATGGCACACTTTATGAGAGTAGAAGGGAATAAAAGAAAACAAAACAAACCAGAACAAAACAACTTTCTTCTTTAAACGTCTAAAATTTTATAATTATTTGCTCCTACTAATGAATCTTATTCTAACTGATAGAGAGGAAACTAGGTGTGGATGTGACCTATTTGTGAAACAGCAATAAAATATGTGGCATTGACTTAATGTGAAACACTCCTACAAATGGCCCCAGCCGGTGTGGCTTAGTTGGTTGAGCATCGCCTCAAGCACCAGGAGGTCACCAGTTTGATTCCCCTGCAGGGCACATGTCCCGGGTCACAGGCTTGATCTCCACTTGGGGGTATGCAGGAGGCAGCTGATCAATTATTCTCTTATCATTGACATTTCTAACTCTCCCTCTCCCTTCCTTTCTTTCTAAAATCAATACAAACATATTCAAATAATAACTAGTAGATATATAAATACAATATGGAATTAACACTTTACTAAAATATGGAAATATTTAGATTAGATTTAATATGAAATATGACTATATACTACTTATAAGTCAAACAACCAAAAATATATTAAAAAGCCGGGCCATATGGCTCAGTGCTTGAGCATCAGCCTACAAGCCAGGAGGTCACGGTTCAATTACTGGTCAGGGCATATGTCTGGGCTGCTGGCTTGACCCCCAGTAGGGGGTGTGCAGTAGGCAGCTGATCAATGATTCCCATCATTGATGTTTCTCTCTCTCTCTCCCTCTCCCTTCCTCTCTGAAATCAATAATACATATATAAATTGAAAATATAGGTAAAGGTATCTTTCTCAAATAGAAAAAGAAAGAAGACTATTACACTGCATTACCATTTCTATTTAAAATGATAGTGGTGGACCTCCTAGTATATGTTCAATGACAAAAAAGATCATAAAAGGTATATATTTTGAAGAACACTAAAACACCTCAAGAAATCTTTTGTAATTCACAATTATTTTGGTTTTCATTAAAAGCATGAGTTCCTACTAACAGATTAATACTATTAATAATAGTAATTAGTAATTTTCTGAATGTAATATGAATTAAAAAAATAAATTGCATTTTAATATACCATTAAGAACAATTTAAAATATATAAAATACCATTTTAAATAGTAATAATCATTATAGAGTCTCTCAGAATAATTCCAACAATAGCTGTACAATAATGTTTATAGAGAACATTAAAACCTTTATTTCTTTGTTTTGTTGTTGGCTTCTTTTAATATGCAGAAGCTTTTTAGTTTGCTACTAGAGGCCTGGTGCGTGGATTTGTGCACTGGAGGGGTCCCTTGTCTTGGCCTGTGGGGATCATCTGAAACTGGCTCTCCAACATCTCCCAAAAGGTCCCAGATTGCAAGAGCGTGCAGGCGAGGGTGCAGGCCAGGCCAAGGGACCCCACTGATGCGCAATTGGGTTGAGGAGGAACCATGGGAGGGCTCCAGTCCATCTCACCAGACCCAAGCAGCAAGCTATCCACTGGTTGAAGCATCTGCCCCCTGGTGGTCAGTGTGCCTGGTCGAATGGTTGAACAAATGGTCAGATACTTAGCATATTAGGCTTTTATTATATAGGATAGTCCCATTAATTTACTTCTCCTGCCTTTAGGCTCACGTTCATAAAAATGTCTATGACCATAAGTTTAGTTCCTATTTTTTCCTCTATGAAATTTGTTATTTCAGATTTTATATTTAGGTCTTTGATTAATTTGGATTTATTTTTGTATTAGTTACAAACTGCTGAGCGAATAGGAGATGATATTTATGAACAATAGCTCTGACAAAAGCTTAATATCTAAAATATATAAAGAACTCATAAAACTCATCCAGTTCGGCATGGCTCAGTGTTTGAGTATTGACTTATGAATCAGGAGGTCACAGTTCGAATCGCAGTCCGGGTTGTGGGCTCAATCTCCAGTGTGGGGCATGTGGGAGGCAGCCAATGAATAATGCTCTCTCATAATTTCTTTCTCTCTCTCTCTCTCCCTCTTCCTTCCTCTCTAAAATCAATAAAAATATATTTCAAAAAACTCACAAAACTCAACACTAAACAAACAATCCAGTTAAAAAATGGACAGAGGATTTGAACAGATCCCTCTCTCATGAAGACATACAAATAATCAACAGATATTTGAAAAGAGTTTCAACCTCACTAGCAATTAGGGAAATGCAAATCAAAACTATAATGAAATTCCACCTCACACCTGTTAGAATGGCTATTATCAACAAAACAAGTAAAAATTGTTAGAGCAGTTGTGGAAAAAAGGGAATCCTCATTCATTTTTAGTGGGAATGCAGACTAGTATAGCCACTATGAAAAAATAGTATGATGACTCTTCAAAATATTACAAATAGAGTTACCATATGACCCAGAAATTCTTTTCTTGGGTATGTACCCCAAACACTCAAAAGCATGTATTCACAAAGAAACATGTACCCCTATGTTTATTGCAGCATTATTTATGATGGCCAAGATATGGAAACAACCAAACTGTCCTGCAATAGAGGATTGGGTACAGAAGATGTGGTACATATATACAATGGAATACTATTCAGCCATAAGAAAGGACAAAATAGTTGCCATTTGTGACAACATGGATGGGTCTTGAGAATATTATGCTGCTGGAAACTGATTGTTTTGATGCTGGAAACTGATTGTTTTCACCAACCTTGGTTGCTCTGAAAGGTCAGAGCTATGCACCCATTGTTTAAGTTGAAACATTGTTAATTACAGCAAATCCCCACCTGTTACTTACATGTAAATTCTTGCTGCCTGTTTATTGTCTGAATTTCCTACCTAAGGATATGGTTGTTTTCTCAGAGACTCAATAAAAGGCTGGTGAGACCCAGGCACCAGTGGGCAGTCTATCCTGCTAGAAGAAGGCTCCACGCCTGGTCCCCCAGTTTCCAAATTGATTCTCTTCTAGTCTCTCTCTCTTCATTTTGTGTGCAACCTCCTTCAGAATTCGAACCCTGAACAGGAACCCTGAACCATGCTGGACGTGTAAGGGGCTCCCACATTATGCCAAGTGAAATAAGCCAGTCAGAAAAGTCTAAGAACTATATGATCTCACTTATATGTAGGATATAAAACTGAAATTCATGGACGCAAATAGCAGAGTGGTAGTTGCCAGATGGAAGGGCATGTTAGGGGATGGAAGGGAGGGGCTAATATTTGGTGACTCTGAGTGATGGGCACACAGTGCAATATACATAGAAATGTACACTTGAAACCTATATGGCTCTATTAACCCATGTTACCCCAGTAAATTTAATTAAAATTAAACTTTTTTCAAAAATATTAAAAACAAATACTGGATTGAAATATATAACATATTTATGAAAAGACAAATATCTTAAGTATGGTTATTATCCCCATATTACTTCATAAATTTCTCACAATTCCAATAAAAAATCTTTGAGTTTTTTTTTTTTTAACTTGGCAAATGAATTCTCACTATTGTTTTAAAAAAGCAAATAACAGCCTAGAAAATTTTGTACAAGAATAATTTAGTAAGGTTTAACCTAGCAAATATTAAGTTGTAATATAAATCTCTAGCAAGTATGATAATAGTATCAGACACAAAAATAGTTTTGAGATTGTTAATTAGCTGGGTTACAAAAACATGTTTCATATACTAATTTTTAAATTTTAAGGGTATCTGATATATTTCATAATTTTTTTAGAATTAAGGTTTAATGTTTAATAGTAATTAAATATGAAAGATCCAATTAACCAATTTAATAAACATTTTAAAAATAAATGTTAAGACTAGATATGTAAGAAAACTTAATTTTTAGGAAAAAAAATTTCTTTTGAATCATAATATGACTATTAAAAAAAGTTATATTATAAAATAATAATCCTGGATAATCCACATATATTTTTAAAGGAATAATTAATGTGTTCAGAAGAAAAGTTAGAGGTAATTATAAATTAAACCATTTCTATAAAAGTAGAGAAGAGAATAAATAGAACGGTATATAAATCTAAACTTGCAGATACGGTGTATCTTTTGTCTCAAATTTTTAAAGTAAGAGAGCAAAACTTATCTAAGTTACATTCTTTAGAAAACACCTATTTTTTTTAAGACTAGTAAGCTGGCAGCTTAAATAATAAAATGATTGAAGGACATGGAATCAGTGGATGACTCACTCAAGTTTTAATAACAGCCAGTTACCTAGCCTTGAACTTAACTTAGCCAAGTCCTTCTGACATATGTTCTTGTCCTTTGCCTTTTAGTAAGTATCAGCGGTACAATAGCTTGAAATATGAGTGTATGTGACCTCGCCTTGTCAAGGTAACTTCTAAACATAATTAGTGTGTTTTGGCAAACCGTGGTAAGCACAGGTCATTTTATCAAGCTATTCTGTTACAAGATCATGATGATACCTTTGGATTCAAACCATCATGCTTGAGCAGTTGCTGCCTGAAAGGAATTTGCCTCTATTAAACGAATGCAGGAAAGTTCTGATTTCTTGACAAGATATTTAAAATGAAACACTACATTCAGAATTGACTAGTCCAGAGATCTCTGCTTTAAAATGTCACATGAATTAAGAAGTACAAACTTCTAGTTATAAAATAAATCATGAGGACATAAAGAACAGGATAGGGAAAAGAGTCAATAACATTGGAACAGCTATGCACAGTCACAGGGGTACTAGACTTATTGTGGTGATCACTTTATAAGGTATATAAATGTTGACTCATTATGTTGTACACCTGAAACTAATAAAATACTGTATGTCAATTATAATTTAAATACATTAAAAATAAAATAAATAAAAAAGACTCAAAGTGTATGAAACTTGAAAAAAATTTCACCTAGCTAAAAAGTGTCTGATGCGACTTTTAAACTTCCATCATTAATAATTTTGAAGATTAGAAAAGACACAAAAAATTTTATGAGAGTTTAAATGATTACTGATAAACAACCTATTTTACAAATTAAAACTTCACAACCTACAATTATGGTAATAAGTAAGCTTTCTCATAAAACAAACTAAAATTCAAAAAGTGGAAAATATTTTGCCCTGGTCAGGTGGCTCAATTGGTTGTGGGGGGGTCATCCCATACACCTAAAGGTTGCAGGTTCAGTTCCTGGTTGAATTGAGTATGAGAGACAATTGATCACTGTTTCTCTCACATAGATGATGTTCCTTTCTCTCTCTCTTCCTTCCTCCTTTTCTCAAATCAATGAAAATGCACCCTCAGATGAAGATTAAAAAAAAGGTAGCCCTAGATGGTTTGGCTCAGTGAATAGAGGGTTGACCTGTGGAGTGAAGTGTCACAGGTTCATTTTTAATCAAGGGCATATGCCCTGGTTGCAGGCTCGATCCCCAGTAGGGGATGTGCAGGAGGCAGCCGATTAATGAGTCTCTCTCATCACTGATGTTTCTCTCTCTCTCCCTCTCCCTTCCTATTTGAAATCAACAAATATATGTATTTAAAAAGGTAGAAAATATTTTTCACATTTATTGTTCTTTATTTCCTATATTATAGAGTTAAGGTTAATGGTGCTAGAGATACATTCAAAGTTGGCCCCTACTATTCCTGCCTCCTGCTGTTTATGTTGGGTTCTAAGGAATAGAATGTGACAAAAGTTATGGAATGTTACTCTCATGATTAAATCACCTTCTCTATTAAACTTATTTTTGAGCCTCTTCTTCTGGCTTGAAAAAGGAAGCCCTCATTTTGGGAAAGCACCCATAGCAGGGAACTGCAGATAGGCTGTGGGAGCTGAGAGTTGTTTCTAGCCAATAGCCAGCAAGAAGGAGTTGACCTCAGTCATACAATTGCATCAAAGTGAACCCTACTAACAATCTGAGTGAGCCTAGAAGTGGGTTTTCCCCCAGTCATGCCTTCAGATGAGAACACTACTAAGCCAATATCTTGATTACAGTCTTCTGTGGGCTTAGTAAAAGACCCAAATACCTCACCCATTAAAATGATTTAAGCTGCTAAGATTGTGATAATTTGTTATTTTATCTAATAAAAGAGTAAAATGCAAATTAGGCATCACTCTATTACAAAGATGGCCACCCCATAGCCACAAGATGGTGGTGCCCATAACCACAAGATGGTGGTGCCCATAGCCACATCCTCTTATCTAATAAAAGAGTAATATGCAAATTAGGTGTTGCTCCATCACAAAGATGACCACCTCCATAGCCACAAGATGGCATCCCTCATGGCCACAAGATGGTGGCGCCCAGTCTTGATCAGCCCCACCACTGAAGTGGTCAGGCCTGTTATCCAGGCAAGTGGTGGGGGAGGTGGGGGGGCCCGAGGAACAGAACAGGCGATCATAGAGGAATGGAGGTCCACTGCCTAGGACAGAGGCTTTCACCAGAGGCCTCAGGCATGGGCAGGGGCAGAGCCGGTGATCGGAGGGGCCAGGGCAGAGCCGGTGATTGGAGGGGTATGAGGGTGCCCTACCCAGGCATAAGGCCTGGGCCAGAAAACTCAGGCCTGGGCAGGGGCAAGGCTGGAGATCTCAGGGGACTGGGCTCTGCAGAGCCAGTGATCTGAGGGGTCTGGACACCAGAGGAGCCAGCAATGGCAGGGGCCTGGGAGTCTCCTGCCCAGGCCTGTAGCCTTGGCCAGAGACTGCCAGTGGGGCAAGGGCAGAGCTGGTGATGGCAGGGGGCAGGATCAGAGCCAGTGATCACAGGGGCCTGGGCTCTGTGAAGTTGGCAATTGGAGGGGCTTTGGGGTCTCCTGCCCAGGCAAAAGAGTAATATGCAAATTAAACCTCACTCCATCACAAAGATGGCGGCAGCCAGGGAGCTGTAGCGAGGCAGGAGGCTTGCGTTGCTCTGGCGATGGAGGAAGCCAAGATTTGCACCTGCCCTGTGGGCCCTGAATTTAACTCAAGGCAACAAAGTTTCATTAAAGAAGGTAAATAAACCCAAGATACCTGCTTCCAGCTGGCGGCTTTGAACAAGACCATGGCAATATAGTTCAATTATAGCAGTTAAATAAATCCCAGATACCTGCTTCCAGCCCACAGCCATGGCCAGCCTGATAACAGCCCTCAGCCCATCACCTAGGCTGCCCAGGCACCCCAGTGGGGACCCCCACCCTGAAGGGGCTGTGTCCAGCCTGAAAACAGCCCTCAGCTCCTCACCCAGGCTGGCCAGGTACCCCAGCAGACACCCCTCAGGACAAACCAGCTGACCTCACCTGAGCACCAGCCCTCTGTCCTATATAATAAAAGGGTAATATGCAAATTAACCCTAACAGCAGAACAACTGGGAATGACTGGTCACTATGACACACACTGACTACCAGAGGGCAGATGCTGAATACAGGAGCTGCCCCCTGATGGTCAGTGCACTCCCACAGTGGGAGTTCTGCTCAGCCACAAGCCAGGCTGACAGTTTCCAGCACAGCAGTGGTGGCAGGAGGCTCTCCCATCTCCTCAACAGTGCTAAGGATGTCCAACTGCAGCTTAGACCTGCTCTCCACTGGCAAGGGCTCCTGGGCTGCCAGAGTGATGTCTGACTGCCAGCTTAGGCCTGATCACCCAGGGAGCAGGTTTAAGCCAGCAGGTGGACATCCCCCAAGGGATTCCACACTGCGAGAGGGCATAGGCTGGGCTGAGGGAGCCCCCACCCCACCGAGTGCACAAATTTTTGTGCACTGGGCCTCTAGTACAGTAATATGTAATTAATAGAGATGGTAACCAGAAAATCAAAGTTTTGAACTTTTGCATTTTGGATATATTGACAGCAAAGTACAGAACTATCAGGACAGGTACCATATTTTCCAGCATATAAGACAACTCCCAACTTTTGAGAAGATTTTCCTGGGTTAAAAAGTCCAGATGGAGACCATACGTGGTGTAAAAAGGAGCCGACCTGAGACACTTGTGGTCTCTGTCTAGCTCCATTGAAATGAATGCAGTGCAGCCGTTTTTGAGCTACCCCCACCATATGCGGCGACTGCAGATTTTCCAGTCTGGCTCAGAAGTTTCAGCATCTGCCCTATAAGATGACACCCGGTGGCGTATAAGACGACCCCTGACTTTTGAGAAGATTTTCCTGGGTTAAAAAATCATCTTATACACCAGAAAATATGGTAGGCAGGCTGAATATCTATGATAGCAGAGCATTCCAAGGTGTTAAATTTTTCAACTTATATAAGTTCACATACCAGAAAAATGCACTGGAAGTAGAAGAGGTTCCTGTGTTAACATAGAAGCACTGCAATAGGTGATCACTGTTTGCTAGAGGGAGGTCACTGTATTAGAATCTATGAACATCAAATTGTTCTCTCATCTAACCTAATAAAAGAGTAATATGCAAATTAACCATCACTCTGAGACACCTAAGCCATGCCTACCAGCCAAGTCACGCCCCCATCCAATCAGAGTGGCTGTATGCAAATTAACCCAGACAAGATGGAGGCCGGCAGCCACAGAGCTAGAGCACACAGGAGGCTTCCATTGTAACTGTCTGCCTAGGCCAGCTGGGCCTCTGCTCAAGGTAACAATGTTTCAATTATAGAATCCACAGAGCTGAAGCAAACAGAATGCTTCTGTTGCCTGACTAAGCCTCCACTCCAGGCAACAAAGTTTCAATTATAGAAGATAAATAAACCCCAGAAACCTGATTCCAGCCAGCCTTGCTGGGACCCTGGGTCAATGGGAGCTGTGGGCAGTCTGAAAATGGCCCTCATTCCCTCACCCAGGCTGTTCACACCCCCATGGGGTGAGGGTCCCCCCTGGGGGGGGCTTGGTCAGCCTGCAAACAGCCATCAGCCCCTCACCCAGGCTGGCCAGGCACACCAGCAGGTGGAAATCCCCTGAGGAGTCCCAGACTGTGAGAGGGCACAGGCCAGGCTGAGGGACACCCCCTCCCAAGTGCACAAATTTTTGTGCACCGGGCCACTACTTATGCATAAAAGGAGATACCAACAGCACCTTGTATTAGAACAATGATTGGCAAGCCATGCCTTGCAGTTCAACTTTGGACCATTACTTGATTTTTGGAAATGTGGTTTCATTAGAACACAGCCATGCTCATTTTTTACATATTGTCTTACGCTACAATGATGGAGTTGAGGAGTGTTGCAGAGACTGTATGGCATGTAAAGCTTAAAATGTTTACTACGGGGCTCCTTGCAGAAAAAGTTTGCTGACTGCTAGGCTAAACCATGAGATACAGTGAAATCTTCCTACATGTGTATACATCCATTAGCAAACATTAATCTTATATATATCTTATTATATTTAACTGTTAATAAATAAAAAAACAGAGTTTTGAAGATATGTAATACATGTCAGAAAAAAATTAATGAAGGCACATGAAAATATTATTATGTGTTCAAAAATGACTTAAAGTAACATTCAGGATAGGAAAAAATAAAAAATGTGAAACAAAATTAATGAAAATATAACATAAGAACTTTTTCTAGAAATAAATAATTCTATTTTTTCAAATTACAAATTTTAAATTTTAGCAGATTTAATAAGAAGTGATATGTATCTTGGTACCTGCTGAATTTATGAATTACATACACACACACTGACACATACACACAAAGGGAAAACACTATTTTCTAAATTTATTGTGGCAACATATCTTCTTTTTTAAAACAAACAATATTAAAAAAAACATTTGAAATAAATTGTATTCAGGTTGAAAAGACATGTTGATTGTAAAAAGGAGTTACCAGAATGGCAACAGACTTTTCTTCTGTGGCAATAAGTTAATATTTAAAGTAGAGAGCTTTGGGACATAAAAGCTTGTATTCAATATTTTTTATACTAAACTAACTTGGTTTTTAGGTATGAGAGCCAACAAAGTAAATACTCAAATATGCAGATTGTAATATGACTAGGGGCCTGGTGCACAAAAATTTGTGCTCTCAGGGGGTCCCTCAGCCTGGCCTGTGCCCTCTCACAGTCTGGGACTCTCGGGGGATGCCCACCTGCTGGCATGCCTGGACAGCCTGGGTGAGGGGCTGATGGCTGTTTGCAGGCTGCCCACAGCTCCCATTGACCCAAGGTCTCAGCAAGGCTGGCTGAAATCAGGTTTCTGGGGTTTATTTATCTTCTATAATTGAAACTTTGTTGCCTGGAGTGGAGGCCTAGTCAGGCAACAGAAGCCTTCTGTTTGCTTCAGCTCTGTGGCTTCTATAATTGAAACATTGTTACCTTGAGCAGAGGCCCAGCCGGCCTGGGCAGGCAGTTACAATGGAAGCCTCCTGTGTGCTCTAGCTTTGTGGCTACTGGCCTCCATCTTGGTTGGGTTAATTTGTATACAGCCGCTCTGATTGGCTTGGCTGGTGGGCATGGCTTAGGTGACTCAGAGTGATGGTTAATTTGCATATTATTCTTTTATTAGATTAGATGTGCTATCTTGATAAATTTTATATGGTCACCATTTGTATTAATGCCAGATCATAAATATTAAAAAATATATCTAGGCAAGTTGGTCATATCCTGCTTATATGACAGGATATTTTATGTTTGGTGTTTAATACAAGCATAAAATGCAACAATAGAAAATATGTATGTGTCTAAAGTGGTAAGATTTCAAATTCTTTGTGGCATTTGGAATTTTCGTAATTGGGAAAGCAGGGTGGCCTGACTTCCAGGGAGAGAGAGTTGAGGTAAGAGGAGTTGAAATCAAGATGAAAGCAGAAGACAAAAAACACATGCAGGCAGACCACTAAGGGAAGGAGACCGGTAAGGTGCACGTCTCCCTAGAAAAAAGAGTCCTATTGTGTGCTGGGTAGAAATGAGGATCTCACAGAACTGGGATAATCAGGTGGGATTGAAAAAGATGGCTGTGATTTACAAGGAGAGGCTCAGAGACAAAAGAGGTTTGGCAACATCGTCATGGTCATTAAAGCAGCTCAGCTTTATAAATCTGGAGTCCGCCAGCATCATTATTCAGAGTTACCCATGTGTGCATCAATTTATGAGCAAGTAACTGGCATATGTAATTATTTGCCAATAGTAGGAATGTACCCAAGATACATCAATCCAAAACATAATTGTTTCTATTTTAAAAATAATGTGTTCATGAGAAAGAATCGTTATTTTCACGGAAATGCAGTAGGGGAATTCAAAATCATAGCATTTTGCATTTACAATAAGTTGTAAAATATCTCATGGTTAATGTTTGCAGGGCAAGCACAATTACAAATCTAAGGTGAGATAGGCTATCATGTTTGTTAGTAAATATATTACATATTACATATATTGAAAAAAACTAGGTAGATAATTGAAGTAAAAGAAAAATAATACAAGAAACTCTCAACAGTGATTCAATAATACTATTAATTCAATGCAAAGGGGAAACTTAAAAGCAACTGACAAAAGTGACTTTTAAAAAGGGGAAACATGGATAAGGTTGAAAGAAAGTAATGTAGAGTCCAGCTGCTAACACGAAGAAGGAAACAGAGCCATTCCTATTTCTTGGCATCCTTCTACTCTAAGGTTTTCTCTGTTTCAGTTGTTGATGTTCCTAATCCATTAAGGTTTTACTTTCTGGCAAGGTAAGAACAGAAAAAACTTGATTGTGCCACTATAAACAAAGTTTAAGTAATTATATCTCAAATGCTTTCCAAGAAGGATTTCTCTCCCCCAGACTTTGAAACTGGGTGTTGGGTAAAGCTTCCTGGAATGGTGTTTCTCAGTTTTCCTTTTCACTCTGGCTAAGAGGCCTGTTTTTACCCTGCTTTTTTTCATTAATAGATCCAATTTGGTTTCATTTCTTGGGTAGCAGATTACTCAGAAATTTTTGCAGGTGGCTAGGAGCACTTGGTTTTGTTTCAAGTTAGGCAGATTTCAACATACTGTATTTCCATTTGTGTAGTCAATTTTACTAGTTTACCTTTGCTTAACCATTCTTTATGTACTAGTTTTTTATTTTTGAATACACTTATATATTTAATATATTTGAAATCAATGAGGGATTTGTCTAGATTAGAGTTTTGCTCCAAGTAATGAAAGCGGATATGTTTCCAGAAATTAAATAAATTAAAAAGTTTTTTGTTTTGTTTTTCATATTTTGGAGTTTGTCTTATTGCAGAAGACCAGAGAAAAACCAAGTAACACTTTTAAAGAAAAGGAGAGTCCAAACTGGTTTGGCTCAGTGGATAGAGCATTGGCCTGTGGATTGAAATGTCCCAGGTTTGATTCTGGTCAAGGGCATGTACCTTGCTTGTGGGCACATCCCCATTAGGAGATGTGCAGGAAGCAGCTGATCATTGTTTCTCCCTCATTGATGTTTCTGACTATCCTTCTCCCTTCCTCTCTGTAAAAAAATCAAGAAAATATATTTTTAAAAAAAGGAGGGACACTGTTTAATACGCCAGCGGACTCAGGGAATAACTTTCTAAATCTGAGTAAAGTAACATGCAGGGGGCTTCTCTTTTATATTTTTTTGGGATCTTTGTCCCGCAAATATGGTTTATGTTTCCAGTCCTTTTAGCAGGCCTTGTAATAAGGCCCCCAGATGTTGGGGATCTCCAGGCCATATCTGATGGTCTGGCCTGGCACCAGCATTAATAACCCTCCCTCCAGGGCAGTGCACCGTTTATAATTTTATGGCCTCTGTAACAGGTTCTGTAAGACCAGTTTCTGGGAAGGAGGTAGTGACTTAATTATAGGTTATTAAGAATGTGCATGAGCTTGCTGGCATGGATTCAGATTGCTAGCCTCCCAAATATCAGGGCTACATTGGAATTAGCCCTTTTTAGCCTTATCAGTCTTTTTTTTAAATCTTGTTTTCATATATTGTTCAACAAATTCTCTCTTAATTCTAAGTCTTTTGTCAAACCATCGCTCTGAAATATGTTCTACATTTATCTTTATGATTTCCTTGTTTGTTTTCCCAAAGTTCACTCTCTCTATCAAAACTTTTAGAGGTAATTGGATCCAAATTTGATAATTCTAATCATTCCAGATTGCCTTATCATTTATATAAATATGTCATATACTTTTATTTGGATGAGAAGATATTATTATGAAAATTTTATCTTGAGTAAAAGAGAATTGATAAGAACAGATTTCTAAGGCAGTTCTTGAGTAAAGAAAGCAGGTACAATTATTCAGCAGGTTCTTTGTTGTTAAAATTGGCTTCACTAATATAATTTTAGAAACAAGAAGTAGATTTACATGTTTGATGTATTAACTAAAGATGTGATTATGGCAATTAAAAATAAGACTATAATTACAATATAGCATTCTTGTAGAAAATGTACTGGTATCTTCCATAATAGAAAGCAGAAATGTTCTACAAGAAGAATGAATGCCCTGGTCATGCTTAGGTAGCACACTGTAGCTTTAGCATACACCTTTGAACACTATATATTTATTAAATGATTAATACGAGTAAAGCCCTTCTTGAATTCTTTGCCTATTTTAAGTAAGGTAATCTTTACAGCAACTCTATGAGGTAGGAATATTAATAGACAGCGATGACAGTATGTGGCCAACCTTTAAACCCAAGCAATCTGGCACCAGAGCTTAGTTCCTTAAACACCGACTGTACAGCATCTGAAATTGGATTCTGATTTCAATTAACCGTGGTACAGGAAGTCACTGCCATTTATTTATCTATTTAATTCTTAGAGGAAATGCTTGGTCTTTGAGAGTTTACTGATACCTGGCAAAGGGGGCTAGTTTTCCTACCACATGTCCTTGTTTGCCTTATAGAGTTGCATTAAATAGACTTGTTTTCTAACAAGTGGGTTCTGCAAGACTTAATTTGATTTGTCCATGTTTATGATTGGGTAGAACTGACATAGTTCTTTTTTTATATATTCTAGTTAAAAACAAAAAAAATAAAAAACAAGACAAAACAAAAGTTAGGGACCACACCATAGGGCTTCCATTTATATTTATTTGTTGGTTCATTTTATTTGTATTACTTGATAATTTTATTTACATAAGTAAGTAAATCACATACACACACACTTGTATTCCAACTAGATGGCAGGCTTTTGTCCTCTATTATAAGTGGATAATATAAAATAGATAATCCTTTCCAAGTCTTTATATTTGCAAATAAGAGACTTAGGTCCAGAATGCCTATATAACTTGTTTGGGACCAAATCAGTACAAGCAACAGAGCAGACTCTAGGCTAGTTCTCTTTTTACTATAACAGTTGTCTTTCTACTATACAGATTCTGGAGAAAAAAGATAAGCTTCAGATATTAGGCAACATAATTTGCAATTCAGCCCAAGAGTAGAATTTACTAGAAATAAAATTACATTCAAAAGAGGTTGAGTAAAAATAATATAATCAAAATGAATCTAGATTTAATATTGTAATTGATAAAATCTACGGATGACACGATTCAGGAAGCTTTAGCTAACATGAGTAAACTCTGGTTTGTCTTAAGTCTCATCACATGCTTAGGGTGCTTAGAATATGGATAGAATACTCAATACATGTTTGTACTACAGGTAACATTTGTTTGAACTAGTATTTGCTCTGATTACACCCTTGTTGGCAGGGAAACTATTCACATATAGTAATTAGAAAGTACTTTAGATTCAGAAACTTGATTACACTGTTTACAATTCCATGTAGTATTTGTGTGACCTTGGCCAAATCACTTAAATAAGGCTCTGTCTCTTTGTCTATGAAATGGAGAGAATGTTGTACATGGTTAGTGTGCTCAGTTAAATTATATGCAAAGTGTTTAATATTCTCTGTTATATAGTACAAGGTTTAACAAAAATAATAATTTATTATCTTTATTGTTGGAATTATTAAGTGCTCAATGTGCAAATAAATCTATAACAATTTTTTTCTCATGATTGTTCCAGAGGATTTAAACCAATAGACAAAGTACATTTTCCTTCTACTTGTACTGATAGCCTTTTGTGGCAGAAGGCTGTGAACGAAGGGGAGTGGAATAAAGAATCCTAAGTAAATTCAGTTAAATCTAGAAACTTGAAATGTGCTCTGGAAAGGTACAAGACTAGGAAATGTACAAGTTCTCATTTAATGTGCTGTGAAATAAGTGCATGTGGGAAAATATAAAAAAAAACTACAAGAAATATTACTTACAAAAATAAGATTCTGGAATTTTTAAAATAATTCTTAAGAGAACCTGTAAATCTAATAGTAGGAGATGAAGAAAAATCACTGAGAATGGCTTTATGTGTCTATTTGTCACTGCTCCTACATGACATGGTGTGCACAATTCTGGAAGACTTCCATCCTTTTCTTTCCTGCTATATAATCTAAGTATGCACTGGACATAATTTGGCCAAAAACTTGATGGTCATTACAAGCAGAAGTTGTCAATGATCACATTGCATTGTATACACTGAGCAAACAAGATATTTTTACAAATAGAAGTGCTAGAACTATGCTTTTGCAATGACATTTCTTTTAGAATTGCTTGGATTGAATTGATATGACTTATTCTCACCATTATGCATGTATACATTTGTGTATTTCATAGTATGGTGCAATTTATAGATGGAAGCAATATAATACAGTGAATCAACTTTGCAATCAGATAGGCAAGTGTTCAAATCTTACCTTTAAATGACATTTTTAATACATGAACATTGATATGAATCTAGAATTATTTAAACATCTAAACTATTTTTCTTATCTATAAAACAGAAACCTAATGGGATACTACTTTTCTTAAAGTCCTCTACATGGTAGTTATTGTCACCATGTCATTATGATGATGATGATGGATGCTAGTCATTTCCTCCTCCATTATTCCAAAGCCCTTCTTATCACATTATTAAGTATCTCTGGAACAAGTACAGAGCATGTGCTAAATAAATGTGTAACAATAGCTGACAATATGCATTTATTATTTATATATTTAAATATATAAATTAAATAATGAATAATGCTATTTTATATTGACTATAAAAGTGCAAATATAAATAAAAAATTTCAATATCTTCATGTATTTTCATTGAAATGAAATCTAAAACTGGCAGGCTAATGAATAGAAGTAGCACTGAGGTTTTAGCACTGCCATATAATTACATTATAATTAAATAAGATTAGCATTTTATGTAAAATTATTTACTCTGCTGTTTGATAACTTAAGTATTTCAAAACATCATAGAAAACTTCTTTTATAAAAGGTATTAATTCTAGTGCATATATACAGAGAAAGTACAGAGAAAATGATCATTGAAGAAAGAATGACTTAGGTTCAAATAAAGTTCTTTAGCCTTTAACCTTTCCTTATTCTATATAATAAAGAGGGAATATGCAAATTGACCATCACTCCAGTCAATTTGCACCCACAGCTGAGGCTAAGTTCCCATAACGAGCCTTAAGGAGCAATCAGCAGGGAACTGAGGCTGTGCGCCCACCCACCTCCTGCATGGGCTTGACAGGGGACCTCAGGTCGTGCCTTCCACACACAGGGCTTGACAGGAGACCTCAGGCTGCTCCCCCCCACCCTGGCACCAGGCCAGAGGAACTCAGGCTGCACCCTCTTCCCTGGTGCCAGGCTGGGGGACCTCAGGCCATGCCCCCCGCCCTGGCCCCAGACCAGAGGACCTGAGGCTGTGCCCCTCCACCCACTGGGACTTGACAGAGGCCCTCAAGGTGTGCCCTCTGCCCTGGTGCTGGGTCAGGGGACCTCAGGCGATGCCCCCCACCCCAGCACCAGGCCAGGGGGCCTCAGGCTATGCCCCTTGCCCTGGTGCCAGGCTGGGGGATCACAGGCCACTCCCTCTCCCCAGCAGGGCTTAATAGGGGACCTCAGGCTGTGCCCCCCTGCCCTGGCACCCAGGGGACCTGAGGCTGCACCCCCCCACCTGGTACGGCTTGACAGGGTGGGACCAGCCGGGTCTGGATCTAGCCCAATGAAAGGGTCCGTCCAGGTTTGGGTCTTGAGTGATTTTGAGGTGCACATGGGTGGTTGAAGACTTGACTCTGGTTCCATGGTGCACCCCAGACTCTGACAGAAGGAAGATTTTCATATACATTTTACTAATTTTCTTTCATCTCTGACACTTCTATTATATAGAAAGGGCAAATAGCAATATTAAAATATTTCCTCTAATTAATCCCCTTTTAATGTGCATGAATTTCATGCACTGGGCCACTAGTATAGACATATAAGGAAACATAGAAGGGGTACAGAAGAAAGGCATAATAAAAAACAATGAAGAAAAGTTGATGCAAGAACACGAACTGGAAAAAGGAAACAAAAGTAGAAGGAAAAAATTAACAAGTAAGATCAAATTAACAAGTGGGATTTAGTTAAAGATCTGAAGCCAATGAAGCAGTAGAAAAAGTGCCAAAAGTAGTCAAAATAAGAAAATATTTATTTTTCATTTTACCCAAAACTACTATAGCCAACAAAAGGGGGTAAAGAGGGTTTACATAATTCCAAATAAAGGGGAAATCAATTTATGTTGCTTCTACCTCTTCCTGGAAATTGATGGTGAGATATAAGAGAAAGAGAGCTGTTTCTGATGTGTTAATTAATGGGATTTGAAGTAGTTGGTCCTTTGCTTTTGGCAGAGAAATTAAAGAGTCTTTGAATATGGCAAAGAGGTCTAGAAATTATATGAGAGTAATAAAGAAAAACTTGAGGGAGAGAAAGAGACCCTAAGGTGGAGAGGGAAGAGAGCCATGTGGCCATGTAAAAGCCCTCTGTTATACTAGAACATCGATTAGAGATGTCTACACTTGTGTGAGTGATGCTAGGTGAGAACTCAGGGGATAGGAGTTGAGTTCTACACCTGGGGTGATGTAGTAGAATACTGGGCCAATGTAAGGATGTGGGATGGTCCATAAACGAGCAAATATAACCAGCAGTGATTATGAAAAACAGTGTTCCACCACAGCTGGGATAGATTTTCAGTCAATTATATTGAACAAATCTAAGAAGATATAGCACCTAAGTTGACATTCAGCTTAAAGGGATTGGAGGCCTATCCTAGGCAAAGTATCAGTGAATGATGACTCCTTGACTCAGTGAATAAGGGCTATTTCTACCTCTCAGGGAGTTGGGCTCAGTAGGGAATTGTGTTTTCGGAGGCAATTTACATTCTGACTGGTTTTCTAATTTAGAAATGTCATGTGACCTTATGTCTGCAGGTAACATTGGGGCATAATCTATTCTAAATATGTTTACCTGCTTCTCGGTCACAAAGTGAACTGGACTTAGTGGCAGGGAATTCTTCTATACATCAATATTTATGCATTATGGAACAAAATTGCATGATAAGAAAATCATTCTCTCTAAAACCTGAACTTTTCAACTGTTTTCCATTGCCTGACCATAAAATACCAAGCGAAATGAATTAGAAGAAATGGTAGTTAACTATATTTCCATATTTAACAAGTATTTTATGGGAGTATATAATATATACTGAAAGTATACAAATTACAACTATCAAAAAGTGAACTGATTAATGGATCTTCCTCTTTCCCTCTCTATCCCCCTCCTCCCTCTCCCAGTATGCACCTGGTATATAAATCAATTCTTGTTACAATAAAGTATAACTTTGTGTTGTCTCTCATGCACCATTAAAATGTATTGGTATGAGAAATTTAGACTTTCTCTTGCTCCTTAATGAAATCTGGGGCTCTGTCTGAGACGACATAATTTTATCTTTCTAGTCACACCTTGATATGAAAAGACGTTCAGTCACTTTAAATTGTAAACACATTCTCAATTTAGTAATTCAAATTCTACACCCTTAATACATAATCAAATCTGTGAACTTGCTTTAACATGTGGTCCTCTCCCCTCTTCAGCCAGGGCCATGGTGGGGAAGGGGTTTCCTCTTTATTTTTTATTTTTTTCTGCTCAGAATATGTCCTCCCTACTGCTCTGTAGCTGCTTGGTTCTCATCTGATCAGATTCAAGCTCAGAGAAACCGAAGTGGAAAGAAGGGTACAGTTTTCCATGGCAGCAGGTAAGTGGGGTTTCTGACTGTCTCTAGTGGTACTTCCAGGCTTCCTCAGAACCTGCTCCTGCGTGGATGCTATGCTCCTTCTCCCACAGGTTCATATTCTTCCTTCAGCCTCAGCTTGCCCTGCAGAAGCTTCCAAGCAGCTTTCATTCTTTGCAATAGCTCTAAGCCCTCTCCTTGGTCCCCACACATTTTGGGTGCCTGAGTTGGAAAGGTTTTCTTTATAATTATCTCTCTCCTGCCCAAGTGCCTCAGGGCAATGGCCCTGTCCTTCAGCCTCATTATCCCTTTGTCCTGTTTAGAGGGCAGCAGAATGTGCTCCTTTAAATATTGGGAATACTTCTCAAGTTACCTGATGGATCTCTTAGGAGCTCCTGTGAATGAACTTGAGGTAGACAGCAGGGGCATAGGAGTCATGAGTGAAAGTGACTCTTCAAAAAAGAAAGCAAACAAAGCAGAATCTCCTTCACAAATGTTCCTTTTTAGTGTCTGTTTCTGCTTCTACCTTCTGTTTGGGTCAGGAGTCTCAATGACAAAAGGCATAAAACCATTCTCAAAAACTGATTTTAAGGTTTTCATTTTGTTCTGTCATCTTACTTGAGGGGAACCTCTATTGTGTTGTGAATCCTTGACATATTATCCTGTTGTATAGCTATGAGTAATGTATAATAGTTATAAACTGTATAAAATAAGTTTTGTATACAGTACCTATTCTTTACTTCCTTAAATATATATTATGATAATTTCCCCCATGGTAATAATGGCTGTAGATTATTCCTTTTCTATGAATGACCAATATTTCATATAAAATATTTCCTACTTTGGCCAAACTGCCTATGATTATTCCCCCCCTCCCCATTTTTGCTACTGTTAACAAAGTACTATTCACATAAATTCTTTGGTAAACATTCATGTTTATTTCCTTAGGATAAATTCTTAGAAAGAATTGCTGAGTCAAATGTATGCACATTTTTTAAGAGTTTGGGTACATATTGCCAAATTGTCCTCTGGAAAATTTATCTCAGCAGAAGTGTATAAAAGTTCCTGTTTAATTTATACTTGGCAATAATTCATATGTAATTTCTTTAGTCTTTCTCAGTTGATGAATAAAAATTAAATCTCACTGAGAATTCATCTTCTATTACCAGTGTGTTTAAAACTATATATATATATATATATATATATATATATATATATATATATATGATATTTTTCTTTTAGAAAGCTGTTCATTTCTTTACCCAGTTTCTATTGGTATCTTAATTTCTTATTTATTTGTGTTTAAATATTAAAGCCATCAAAACTTCTGTCAGAATTCAGTTGAAAAATAGAAACCACAGTGGCTATTTCAAACAAAATTTAATACATGAAATAGGGCATAAAAGTTTTGAACCTCTGTCCTTGGTTTTTCTCAAATCTTGCCTTTTTAATCAGTCTGTTTTGACCATCCCATTTAAGACTGCCACCGTAGAGCTGGCACTTTATATTCCCTTGCTTTATCTTCATTGCCCAGGAGATGCCAGGAACTTAGAAGAATCTTAACACATATTAGTTGAACTATTGAGTTAAAAGGTTAATATATAATCATAGTTGTGTTTCTAACCTCTATGTTCTATGCAATAATTTACTTGTTCAAATTTATACTAGTGTTATAGTTTATAAGTTATTATATCTCTAAAATAAATTTTTAAAGTTTGGAATCTCAAACATCCTTTTTTTGAAAAAATTCTTATCCCATATAATAAAAGGCTAATATGCAAATTGTCCCCACAGGTGGGAGTTTGACTGACTGGGAGTTAGATGTGCGCTGACCACAATGGGGAAGCGTAGAACATAGCGGGTGTCAGCGACAGTGCTGGTAGCAGGTGGCAGTGGAGGTGCTGCAGACCCCAATGGGCCCTGACAAGAGTGGGACTGTGGTGGAGGGTTGGGCTGGTGGGCAGGCAGCGCCAGGCCAAGGTAGTTTCGAGAGCGGGGACCCCAACCGCCCCACCGGTTGACCCACAGATCAGCTCTGATGGCTGGCCAGGCTTCTTTACCCCTTCTACCAGGTGAGGACACAGTGAAAAAACAGCAGTCTATGAGGCAGGAAGTGGCTCCCTGCAGAACCAGACTTGTTGGAGTCTTGATTTTAGGTTTCCCAGCCTATAGAGCTGTGAGAAATTTCTGTTGTTTATAAGCCACCCCGTTATGATACTTTGTTATACCAGCCAGGAGTATCGAGAGCAATGAACTTGACAGTTCTGAGGAATAATCATCACATATTTTATTGACTTCCTCTCTATTAGAATTTTTATTTTTTTCCTTTTTATTGAATTTATTGGGGTGACGCTTGTTAACGAAATTATACAGGTTTTAGGTGCTCAATTCCAGAAAAAAAACACCACTTCAGCCAGGTGGTCAGGATGACCATTAACAGTATGAAGTCATGTTGACAGTATATACCTTTGCTATGTGGAAATGCAAGCACAGTAGAGCAATTAAACACTAAGCCTACACCTGGACTATTTGTCAAAGAAGGGACTTCTATAAGTTAATCTCTGAGGAGTCGATCAAGCTATTACATGCATTACATTTTATTGACCTTCTTCCTATTTGAAATGTTCTGATGTTTTTCTCATGATTAGACTTATTGTGGGTATTTGGGAGAAATGCCACAGATGAAAAGGACCCTTCTCATCACATCATACCAAAGACATGCCGTCAATCTGATGTGATACTGGGGATGTTAGTCTTGATCTAGGTTGTGTTTCTCAGGTTTCTCCAATGCAAAGTTACTCTTTTTCTCCTCTTTTCATACTGTGCTCTTTGGAAGGAAGTCACTATGTGTAACTCACACATAAAAGGGTGGGAGAATGTTCCGCTTAGTAGATGGTGAAGGATATGCATGAAATGGTTGGAAGTCTACTGTATTCCAACCATTTCTGAACTGTTCCTCAGAATAGGTGATTTGCCTGGTCTCTCCTATTTATTGATTGATTAATTAATTGATTGAATCATTTATTTATATAAATATGAATGCATGCATATGTATTTTATTCTACTTTATTTTGTCCAAATTGTTATAGCTTTGGCCATTGGGGGCCCTTTCCTTTGGATTCTGCTTTCCTTGGACATATCACATGACTGCATTTCAAATTTTTTTAAACATTATCTTATCTGGCAATGAAAGGTTTTCTAGGCTCGTTCTGTATATCTCTGTCCCTAGTCCTAAAACAGCCCTTTATCCAACGGTACACTGTTTCCTTTAATCAGATAATGGTCTTAAAAAAATATCTGGACAACAGGGTCCAAATACCCTTACTCTCTTTCTTCCTTTCTTTTTTTTATTCATTCATTCATCAATTATTTCATTTTTACATTTGCCTATTCATCCCAGATGGATGTCAAAATTAATATTTCAAGTTTCAAAAATGTCTTATTAATATTTCTATTACAATTACATATAACATATATATATTAACTTGAATGAATGTATTTACAACATTGAGTAAAATCCACTATGACAAAAATTTGTCTTTATTTCACCAAATTTTCTTTACTGTTCTTAAAACATTTCATATACTCACTCTGAATTTTCCTTAAGTTTGCTCTTATTTAAAAAACTGTTTTCCATAATGAATGTGTTCTTTTGTTTCATTTACATAACTGGTCATTGTTGTTATATTTATTTCATAATCCAAATTTTATCAAATATATATATAGCTTTTCAGGTTATTATTTGAATAAATTATCATGTTGTAAACTACTTATCATTTTAATCTTCTGCTTTCTAATATATACTGTTATCATATCCTTATGGCAAGTTCAACAGATATCTAATCTAATAAAAGAGTAATATGCTAATTATGTCACTCTGCTACACCCCAAGTCATGCCTACCAGCCAATCAGAGCTACTATATGCAAATTAACCAAACCAAGATGGCGGCCAGCAGCCACAGAGCTAGAGCAAACAGGAGGCTGCGTTGCTCTGACAATGGAGGAAGCTGCCTGCCTAGGCACACTGTGGCCTCTGCTCAAGGCAACAAAGTTTCAATTATAGAAATAAATAAATCCCCGATAACTGCTTCCTTTCACCCTTGCTGGGAGCTTGGGAAACTGGGGGTGGTGGCCCTCACCCAGGATGGCCTAATGGGATGAGGATCCCTGTTGGGGGGCTTGGCCAGCCTGCAAATAGCCATCAGCCCCTCACCCAGACTGGCCAGGCATCCCAGCAGGACCCCCTTCCCTGAAGGGAATGTGGCCAGCCTGAAAACGGACCTCAACCCCTCACCCAGGCTTGCCAGAAAACCCCACATAACTCCCCCCCCCCCACACTGATCCGGGACACCTTTCAGGGCAATCCAGCCATTCCCCACCCATGCACCAGACCTCTATCCTATATAATAAAAGGATAATATGAAAATTGACCTTAACAGCAGAATGACTGGGAATGACTGGTCACTATGACACACACTGACCACCAGGGGGCAGATGCTCAATGCAGGAACTGCCTCTTGGTGGTCAGTGTGCTCCCATAGGGGGAGCTCTGCTCAGCCACAAGCCAGGCTGCCAGCTGCCAGCACAGCAGTGGTGGTGGGAGCCTCTCCTGCCTCATCAGCAGCACTAGGATGTCCGGCTGCAACTTAGGCCTGTTTCCTGCTGGCAAGTAGACATCCTCCAAGGACTCTCTGGCTGCCAGAGGGATGTCTGACTGCCAGCTTAGGCTTGATCGCCTGGGGAGTGGGCCTAAACCAGCAGGTGGACATCCCCGAGGAGTCCCAGACTGCCAGAGGGCACCGGCCGGGCTGAGGGACCCCCCTGAGTGCACAAATTTTTGTGCACCAGGCCTCTAGTTAAATATAATGATAAATGGTTGTTTTTATTTTTAAGTCTGAGTTTCAATTTTACTAAAAAATCATACAAAAATGAAAGCATACTGCAATTCAGTAATAGAATATTACCAGTCTAGGGTAAAACTAAGAGTTATGCAATAATTGTACTGTAGATACAATTCTGATAATATGTTGGCAATCATAACATAAGAAATCACCTCAAAAGATGTCAAAATGCTGCAGGCAAATTGACACCACAACAACTTTATTGCAGTACTTATAATTCTGAACCACACATCAGGATGTTTATAATATAAATATCCAATTCTAACATGTAAAAATACCTATGTATAATGATTAGGCTTATAATTTTCTGTTTAATAGGAAAGAGTGTCTATTCTTTCAAATGTAAATTTGATAAAATAGTGATAAAGCTAATATAAGTCATTAGGGGTTTACACAGATTTAAAAATGGAATTATTATTTCTGATTTTTTTTCACTAAAAGATGTAAGTAAATGCACAGCTGCTTAAAATAAATTAAACATGTTCTTTTCTTTGAATGTTAGTAGATATATTTCTTCAAAATAAAGTATTAAATATTTTGTTTTTGTTTAAAATGTGGATTTGTATTTTTGTTTCTTCTTTAAAATAAAAGCTAACAGCATGATGCTAGAGATTATTATGAAAGATGTCTATTTTTTTTTCCAGAAAAATTTTAGTTTCTAATGGGTTAACATGTGGAAAATTTTTGTATAAAGGATATATACTAGAATGAAAGCTACTAGTTATCACTGTGTTGGTCATTATAATATTGAATGATTAACTGTGGTTTGCAATTACCACCTGAAAAAAGGAGAATTAACCAATAAGAAATAAGATTAGTTTATGCTTGATGGAAATGTTGAATCTTAGAAAAGAGGAATCTGAACTAGAAATAGAAAGTAGGCTGGATATTTTTGTGAGTTGTTCTCTTTTTTTGGATAATACAGACATGTATCAAATGTAAGTGCTACCTAATTCTACTCTTCAGATCCTTGAATAAACTTTAAAAGCTCATCTATTCTTAACAAAACAAAGATTATTTTAAAGATTATTTAGAGATATATTATATAGGAGAGTTATGCTATTCATATCAAAAGTTAGGTAATCAGAATAATATTTTTGAAGTATGTTCATTCTCTACATTTCTTCAAAACTTTAAAACTCATTCCTATGTTAACAATTCCCCAACAGCCTGAGGATTACAGAGAGTGAAGACATATTGAGGGTGAGGTTTATTTCTTCATGGACACAGTAGCTCTATTTGTCATTCCAGCCTCCAGGAATTATCCAAAGGCATTTTTGTCTGAAGCTAGTGTGCCATTGGGGGATTTGTGCAGGTTGCCTTAATCTCTCCAGGTAATGGAGTGAAGATGTGAGTAATGAAAGAAGTATGCTCTAAGCCAGGTATTGGCAAACTTTTCTGTAAAGGGACATAATGTAAATATTTTAGACTTTGTGGGCCATACAATCTTTGTCACGACTACTCAACACTATCATTATAGCATGAAAGAAGCCATAGACAAAACATCAATGAATGAGTGTAGCTATTCTTCAATAAAAACATTATTTTTATACTCTGAAATTTGAATTTTACATAATTCTCATGTGTCACGAAATATTATTGTGCTTTTGAGTTTTTAAACCTTTTAAAAATGTGAAAGTCATTTTTCGCATACAGACTACACATAAACATGAGGCAGGTTAGATTTTTTTCTTAGCCCTTTCTTTTCATTGACCATTGTTTGCTGACCCTTAATATAAACACTTAAACCATGTTTCTCAGGATAGAATTTACCCAATAATTGAGCAACTGATGGTTGTAGACAATCATGTCTTTCAAGTGATGCTGTAAATCTGGTTCTGGACCAGTGTCGCTACATGGATTTTCTAAATGACTTTTTGCTTTCTCCTGTAAATATTATTTCTAGGCTCTGTGTGGATTAGACCAAAGCAACACAGTCATTATTAACACAACTTCTTCACAAAATGTATATTCTACCTTTGTTTTAGTGAAGAAAGAGGTCCTTTCATGTTACAAGAATATCTCTTTCTTTTTCTTATTCTATGGGTTGATTTTTCTGCTTTGGAAAGTATTTCTATAAGTAGATGAAGAAAATATATATTTCAGAAAAAAGAAGGTATGATATAGTACAAAGTGACCCCAAAACATCCTCCCCTCTCTCTGTGGCGGTCATATGTCATTACAGCTTTACCTACACAGTGTCATGGGGTAAGCTGGAAAAGACTAGTTCTAGGAAGTCAGGAGCTACATGAAAATATCAGGCCACAACAACTTTGAGGTGGGTGAGAATATCATACATAAAGAGGCTAGGAAGTTAGATTTTATTTAACAAAGCTTTTGCAGATCAATCCCTATAAATGATTCTACATGAACACAATCTTCTATATAAAGTAGAATATTTATATTTAGGATGGAATGTAATACTGATGGCCAGTCTTTCCTTTTGGCCTTTAACTTAAGAAAAGCATATTTTGAAGCTAAAGCCTACAAAGAATAAATGAGTTACTTATTCTTTTAAAAATATTTTTATTTGTTTCAGAGAGGAAGGGAGAAGGAGAGAGAGATAGAAACATCAATGATGAGAGAGAATCATTGGAGCCCGAAACCAGGGTATGTTCCCTGCCCAGGAATTGAACCAGGACCTTCTGGTTCATAGGCCGATGCCCAACCACTGAGAAATCCCAGGTGGGCATGAGTTGCTTATTTCAGCAGGAGGAAAAGCAAAATGATAGGTAGAAACACAAAATTTACTGTAATTTGAAAAGTATTTTAACCATTCTAACATCTTGATCCAAAACACTAATAAGACTCTAGTTAGTGCAATTAAAATTGTCTTATTGAAAGTAACAATCTATAAATTTTAAACTGTAAATTTTTTGTTTAGCATGAGACATTGTAAGAGAGAAAAGATTTAGGTATTATTAAGAGATTATGTATTTTTATTTATTTTATCTCACATTTACAGCATAAAATGTACATCCTGAATGTTCAGGCATAACATTTGCAGCCTTAGCCAAATAAAATATGAACTATTTCACATTGAAGAATTATTTTTCATATTTGATATAGTTTTGACTTGTTTAGCATATGCCTGGGGCTTATGTTGGGTAGTTTGAATTTTTTTAAGTAATATATATTTTACACTGTATACACAGACACATTGAGTACAATTGAAAACATGTTTAAAATGTACAGTGCCATGTAAAATCCATGACTTACTATAATGGACCTGAAAGTAGCAATTACATAGTTATCTCGCGAGCTGGTCAGCAAAGGCAAGATAAATATATCTATTGAAATGTTTTAATTCGTATGTATTCTCCACCCAAAATTGTGGTTGGATAAAGTCCAGAATGACTTTTTTTGTCTTCCTTATATTTATCAAAGCTGGAGGAGAATAAAAAAGTAAAAAAAAAAAAGATTTGTCATAAATAGAAAATCTTAAAGTTAACTGTTTTTGTCACACTGAGGTTTTTTTAAGACCTCACATTTGGCTACAGAAAAGCAAGGTGGTTTCCATCTTTTCAAGACACAATGCAGTACGTTGTTCATTGGGCCAGCTGCCCTGCCAAAATTCCTTGGCAAAGGGAAGCCTCTGGCCAGCTAACTGTGATATAATAAATGATCTGACCAGATTGTCAATGAATTGAGATCTGAAGTTAGAGGCGCTTTGGGGATGGAGAAATTAGTTATTTCTCTTCAACTCTTGCCCTTAAAAATATGAAAGCTCTGAAAAGTGTACCACAAATCTCTGAAGAATTATACTATAGCAAGTAGTGGTGTGTTTTTCATTTGTCTAATGTTATGAATCATTTATTTATTTACAAGGAGATTTTCATTATTAAACATTTATTATGTCTGATTTTAAATGTAACACATGTTTATTTGGATAATATGGCAAAGTTTAAATAAAAGAATTACAGCTATCCATAATTTCACTACCTACACATAGCCATTGCTAAAATTTTGATACATTAAACTGTTTTTTTCTTTGTAGATTATATGAGATGTGAGTTACTTAGTATTTTGTCTTTAATAGCTTCCTATTATAGCATAAGCAACTTATCATCATAAAAATTCTTGCAAATATTACATTGTTAAGTATTAAATATAAAAAATAGTTGTTCAGTTAATGTATCTATACACCAATATATTTGAAATTTTAATATGAATTGTTTTAATATCTAGATTTTCTCAAATCATTGCTTCAGTTTTTCACATTTATAATCCAAGATAACATGAACTTTAATTTAGATTGCGTATATTAAGTTGTTGCTATCTTTTAATTTTTATAGTTGCTGCCCTGGTAAATTTATTTATAAAAATTATAGTTCTATGTCAGGAATAACTTCCAAAAAAATCTTTGATGCTCTTCACTAAGAATATGCATAGGAACTTGGCCAACAGGTGAGGTATCAATGCTCTGTATGATATCTTCGTTTGTGTGTGCTTCCCCTCCCTAAGCATCTTTATTTCATACCTCTCTTCATTAAAATGTTCTTAAATTTTGTTCTATCAAGGGTAACAACATTTATTTAGATAAATTAAGTTGTGTAAGTGTCTAATAACTTATGGATGGTTTTCTGTAAAGATGTGCTAAGAGCTAACCACTCCTCCCTACACCCCTCCCATGCTTTGTTCAATCATATGTTCTGCTTTGAATTCCATCCCCTGGTTCTCAGTTTTCCACAATTTTGAACCATTTCTATTAGAAATCTAATATACAATAAATACTTATACATTAAGTCATTCAAAAGAATTTAATAAATAATTGACAAGTGCTTTTGAGCATTGTAGACAGTGGGGATACAGAAGAACACATGACATCAAAACCTCTCCTTCAGTAGAGCTACTAACACTTGTCGAGGTCAGGGGGGAGCAGGCAAAGACAATGGAAACTTTTTAAAAATGTTAGCTGAAAAAAATCAGATACAGGCAAGTGCTATAAGGCTAATTAAAATGGAGAATTGATAAATTTGATAGGATGGATACTTAAGATTGTATGTTCAGAGAAAGCAACAATGAAGAGCTATCAATATCACAAAAGAGTCAGCCTTGTGAACACCAGGATTACAAAACAGAGAAAACAGCTACTGCAGATGTTTTAAAATAGGGACTAGGTTGGTAGTTTAAGGAATGTAAAGAAGGTCCATCTGACTAGAGCTTAGTAAATGAGAGAGCAAATATGGAAAATAGACTGTAGAGGAAAGCAGGGGTCAGATAAGATATAAATATGTAAGCTAGGATGAGAATTCAGATTTCATTCCAACCATAAAAAAATCCATTAGAAAGTTTTAGAGAAATCAACCATATGATATGAGAGCTAGCAATACAATTGTGCTTTCTTCATTATGGATGGTTTATAACAGGAGTGGGGAATCTTTATTCTGCCAAGGGTCACTGGATATTTAGAACATCATTCACGAGCCATACAAAATTATCAACTTAAACATTAGCCTGCTATATTTGCTCAAACGTTTAATTAACTCACCCCTAATGCCTTAGCAGGACCAAACCAAATAATTTTGTGCCATCCCTGGCTTATAGGGACTCAAGAGTAGAGATAGAGAATCATTCACTAGTTGTAGTAGACAAAACAATAAGCACAAAAAGATTATGATTTGGATTTGGTTTGCAACATTGGAAGTAGAGACAAGAGGATGACCATAATACATTTTTTTAAGGTACAAGATGAACCTAGGAGGAGGAAATTTTTGACTAAAATTATTGGTGATTATTATGCTTTATGTTGGATTGGAAAAGACTGAGAGTTGAGCAGGTTTGAGGAGGTAAATCAAGAATCTATTTTGGACATACTAACTTGTAGATGCAAATATGATATCTAATTGGAAATCTTAATGAGGCAGCTTAATATATGACTCTGGAAAATTTACAGGGAATACTTGATATAAGATGTAGGAGTTACCCGCCTATAAATTACATCTAACTTCATAAAGTAAAATACTAGTATGCTATCTCTTGCAACCACACCAGTTTGCAGTATTCCTCTAAACCATTGGGATTGGTGAGCTCAGTTTTCACACAGACAACTCATCCAACTCCTTATCTTCACAGATACTTGGCCTCTTCAATATCAGTTATCTTCACTTTATTGTAGTTTGTCACTTTATTACCACAGTTTCATCCTGGACCGTGGGCTAGGCATGACTCATCACCTCAAAACTTACACTCCTGACCTTCCTTCATAATTACCAAAATCCAACCCAATCCCAAGTCTACTCTCTGTGCTCCTATGAAATAACAGCTAAAATACTATTGCCATAAAGACACTTGATTTTTAAAAGTTGTTCCCCTCTCCCATGTACAGGGATTTTTTTCAAGTGTAGCATTTAGGATGAATGTGGACATAAACAATAAACTTGATAAAATGGCATAAATTAAAACTTAAAAAAATTAATTATTATAACCTTGGAGAGAGAAGCCTATCGGAATTGGTTCAATAGCCCATTGACATCATGCTGGACATTCTGGTAATTCTCTTGGACTTTGCTCATGGCTATGAAGAGCAATTCCATTTGCATTTCAACTAACTCAACCTTGTTAATTAGTGTTTATCCTTATTAGGAGTGGCCATTTAGAGGTGTCTTAAGTTCCTTCTAAATATTATCTCTCTAATCTCTGAATGTTTTTAGAACTACTCGTTTTAGTCTACTAGTTGAGAGACTTGTTGCATATCCATCTTTGCAGGTCATCTTTGGCATATCCGTATTCTCCCAAATTTTAAACTTGGTTTACTGTTATTTATTTCCTCTGAGTACTTTCCAAATGTGATCTCATCCATTCTCATGATTTCAAAAAATGGTAGATGTCTAAGGACATTTAGATTCAGATATCTTTCCTCACGGCTGATACGACACATTATTTAAACTTGCCACCACCAATTTTATCATGTCCAAAACTAACCTAAGATATTTTCATTCTTTTCCTCCACATTATCCTGGTCATCCCCACTCCCACGAAAACCTCCCCATAAAAAAAAGAAAAAACTGGTACACATATTGGTTATCTCACTACAGTGCAGCCCATATGGTAAGGTATCCTTAAGTGAAGGCATGTGTCACTTAAGGATTGAAATACATTATAAGAAATGCATTGTTAGGCAATTTTGTTATTGTGTGAACATCATAGGAGGCACTCACCCAAATCTAGATGATATAGCTTACCACATAGGAAGGCTATATGGCATAGGCTATTGCTTTTAGGTTATAAGCCTGTACAGCACATTACTATATGAAACAACATGCGATTAAATTAAACACAAGAAAAATTATACAATCAGGAAATGCAATCAACATGGGATAGATGAGGCTGCTGCCTTTGTAACATGATGCACTTTTATGCAGCAATTTCTTTTTGCTTATAAGTAAAAAGAATATACTCTAAAATAATGATAAAAATATAGTAAATACATACACCAGTAATATAGTCATTCATTATCATTATAAAGTATTACATACTGTATATAATTATATATGCCATACTCTTATGTGACTGGAAGAACAGTAGATTTGTTTATATCAGCATCACCACAAACACATAAGAGATGCATTGTGGTATGACATTAGGAAAGTGAGGATGTAACTGGGGAATAGAAATTTTTTCAGTTTTCTTATAACCTTATGGAATAGCTGTCAGACATGTGGCCAGTCATTGACTGAAAGATTATTATGTAACACAGGACTACATTAATCTTAAATATTTCTTAATATTTATCTTTACTTATTGATACCCACTTGGTCTACTTTAAATCCATTCCACACGATCTACAGACTAGTTCAGTAGCAACCTAACAGGGAAGGTCACCCTTCTTAAATCTATCCTTCCCATGGAAATAAAACTATCTATAACATCTGCTACCTAAATCTTTTAGTCGTACTCCAATTTATAAGATAATCCTTCAGTGTTCCCATTATTCACAGAGAAATTCACAAGGTATCTCATGGCAATGAAGAGTATCTCTGCTCTAATTCTTTTCTGAAACCTAGTCCTCATGTGACTATACAGTCTCATCTCCCTTTCCTTCTTTTCTGGCACTTTATGTGTAGGTAAAACCAGCACGTGTGGAGCTCCTGGAACACACTGCAATGTATAATTCCTGCCTCTCTTCTCACCACTCTCTCTTCTGAGACTATTCTTCCTAGCTAGGTACCTTTTTTTTTTTTTTTTTTAGAGTAACAGGGAGAAAGTTATTGGTTTTTTTAATTATTATTTTTAATCTTTATTGTTCAGATTATTACAGATGTTCCTCTCCCCCCTCCGTAGCTCCCCTCCACCCAGTTCCCACCCCACTCCAGGCCTTTCCCCCCACAGCTGACCTCGACAATAGGTATAAGCTCTTTGTTCAATCTTTTCCTGCACCTCTCACAACCCCTTCCCCCCCAAAATTGAAAGTCTTCTCTCTTTCTATGCCCCTGATTCTATTATATTCACCAGTCTGTTCTGTTCATAGGCTTTTTATTCATTTGATTTTTAAGTTCACTTGTTGACAGATATGTATTTGTTGTCACTTTGTTGTTCATAATTTTTATCTTACCTTTTTCTTCTTCTTCCACTTCTTAGAGAATACCCTTCAGCATTTCATATAATACTGGTTTGGTGGTGATGAGCTCTTTTAGCTTTTTCTTGTCTGTGAAGCTCTTTATCTGATCTTCAATTCGAAATGATAGCTTTGCTGGGTAGAGTAGTCTTGGCTGTAGATTCTTGCTACTCATCACTTTGTGTATTTCTTGCCACTCCCTTCTGGCCTGCAAAGTTTCTATTGAGAAATCAGCTGACAGTCGTATGGGTACTCCCTTGTAGGTAACTACCTGTTTTCTCTTACTGCTTTTAAGATTCTATCTTTATCTTTTGCCCTTGGCATTTTAATTATGGTGTATCTTGGTGTGGTCCTCTTTGGCTTCCACTTGTTTGGGGTTCTCTGTGCTTCCTGGACTTGTAAGTCTATTTCTTTCTCCAGGTAGGGGAAGTTTTCTGCCATTATTTCTTCAAGTAGGTTTTCAATATCTTGCTCTCTCTCTTCTTCTGGCACTCCCATAATTTGGATGTTGGTACACTTGAAGTTGTCCCAGAGGCTCCTTACACTATCTTCATATTTTTGGATTCTTTTTTCTTTTTGCTTTTCTGGTTGGGTGTTTCTTGCTTCTTCGTATTTCAAGTCTTTGACTTAATTCTTGGGATCCTCTAGTCTGCTGTTGGATCTCTGTATATTATTCTTTATTTCAGTCAGTATATGCTTAATTTCTGATTGCTCCCTTTTTATTCCTTGAGGGTTTCACTAAATTTCCCTGAGGTTTTTAGAAGATTCTTGAGTAACCTTATAACTGTGGTTTTGAACTCTATATCCAGTATTTTGCTTTCATCCATTTCTTTCATTTGTGGCTTGTTTCTTTGTCTTTGCATTTTGTCTGCATCCCTGTGTTTGTTTCTATGTACTGGGCAGCTGCTAAGTCTCTCTGAGTTGATAGAATGGCTTTCTGTGCTAGGTGTCCTATAGGGCCCAGTGGTTCAGCCTCCCCAGTCACCTGAGGTGGATGCTCTTGGTGCACTCCTTTGTGGGCTATTGTAGTTAACCATTGATTTCTGTTGGTATCACTGGGAGGAATTGACCTCCAGGCCAATTGGCTGTGATGACCAGCTGTGTCTACACTGGAAGATCTGTTATGCAGGGGACACCCTTATGTGGCAGGACTTGCTTCAGTGGAGCTTTGTTGCTCACTGAGTCTGTCCCCTGAGTGTGTCTCTTATGGATGTGAAGAATTGTAATCCAGTATGGTTTCACTCTGGCCACTGGATACACTGGCTCTTGGATCTCCAAGGAGATGCAAGGTCAGCCACTATCTGGGACCACCCAACAGGGGTTACTGAGACACCAGAAGATTTCTCCTCTTTGTATGGGGTTTTGAATTGCCCAGACGAGACCCAGCTGTAAAGAAAGGCAGGTTGCTGCTGCTGGGACTTGGGCCTTCTTTTGGAAGCTCTGGGGCTCTCTGACCCAGCTGCAGTTTGACAAGTTTTAGGTAGAGAAAGGACAGGCCATTCATATGCAAAAGCCAATGTGCACAGCTTGGGTGGGATTGTAAATTGGGTGGGCGGGGTTTCTGGGAATCACTAGGGTGGAGCAAACAGCAATGGCTGCCAGTCAGCCCTGTACCAGAGAGGTCCCCGGGTCTCCATGTCCTATGCCCCCATGCAGGAACAGTGATCACTGGAACACCTCTGAGAGAAAATCGCCCTCGCATTCCTGTCCCAGTGCCAGACAGTTCAGTTTCTCCCCGTATGTGTCTGGGTCCTCCAGAGTCTTGCCCAGAACTGGAGTTCAGAGCAAGTGGGAGCTTGTATCTCCCTCCAGATTAAAAGAGCAGCACATCTAGGTGCCAGCACTTTCCACGTCTCTTAGCAGTCTCAATGTGCTTTCTTCACCTCTCTAGTTGTGGAACTTCCACTCAGTCAGCTTTCCCGTGGTTATGGGTGGTAATTGTTTTACCTTTGAGTTGTAATTTTGATGTGGTTGTGAGAAGCAGCAAGTATAGGTGTTTACCTATGCTGCCATCTTGGTTCTCCCCCCTAACTAGATATCTTGATCCATTGAATTACTGATAATTCTTATAATTTGGTACCAGTTCTTTCAGATTCTTTATGCCTAGTCCTTAATTCTCTCCAAACTTTTAGCTTTCTCTTGTCTCTCTATCACCTTCCTGACAGAAATATAAAAGTAGTTTTCAGATTTGTGATGATAATTTCTACTCGTAGACTTCTACCTACGATCTTTCCTCTCAGCTCTCCTTACCTCACATTTCTATCTTCCAACAACTTTCCTCTAGGACATTTACATTTTCACCATAGATATTACTTTCTTCCTGAAGTCTTTCTGAGAATCAAAGTCTTCTTTTGCTTCATTTAACGTGGTCTCATTGCATCACAGCAATATCAAACACACATGGTATTTAACATATGCAATATACCCTCCAAGCGCTTTTCATATATTAAAGTATTTAACCTTCACAATAATGCTGTAGGGGAAAAATGGTTACTTCCCCACTTTAGAAATGAGAAAACTGAGGTATTGGGATGCTAATTAATTTACCTTATCTTCAACAGTTAGCAAGTAAAAGAAACAGAACTTTTGCCTAGGCAAGCTGTTTTTGCTCTTATTGTAGTATAAGTCTTCCAGTAGAGCTGCAGAGGAAACACCTTTTCTTACTGCTCATTAGCTAAGCTCCCTATACACCACCACTGGCAGTGTTCTTGGTAACTTGGGTGATTAGAATCCAAGAAGGTGATTTAGAATCTTTCCACCTCACTCCTGGAGGAAAAAACGAAGGTCCACTGCTGGAGGGGCTAAGAAATGTCATATCCTGCCATTGGCAGTTTTGCTCAGTGGACAGATCCTCAGCCTGTGGACCGCAGGGTCCAGGTTTGATTCTGATCAAAGGCATGTACCTAGGTTGCAGGCTGCCCCCTTGCAGAGACCAGGTCAGGGCTCATGCAGGAGGCAACCAATAGCAGTGTTCCTCTCACATTTATGTTTCTCTCTATCTTTCCCTTCCCTTCCACATTCTCTAAAAACCAATAGAAAAATATCCTCAGGTGAAATTTGAAAAAAAAAAGAAAGAAAGAAATGTCATATCCTATGAAAGACACATCTTGAAAATGCCTAAATAAAGTTGTCATTTTTTTTGTGGTGAAGGGACTGGTGTCCGTGTTGATGAAAACAGCTTGGCAGCTGTGGCAGCCAGCAGCGGAAGCATCAGCAGGGTGATAGAGGTGATGCCTTCCCCTGATCAATGGGGAGCAAGCCTAAGCCATTAGTAGGACATCTCCTGAGGGCTCCCAGACTGTAAGGGGGGGTGAATCCCCCGAATGCACAAATGGGGAGCAAGCCTAAGCCATTAGTAGGACATCTCCTGAGGGCTCCCAGACTGTAAGGGGGGTGAATCCCCCGAATGCACAAATTTTATGCACCAAGCCTCTAGTGTTAAACAAGTATGGATATTTTATAAATGTGAAAGATACAAATATATGAATGTTACTAGTAAACTATACTTTTACACAATTGAACTAATTTTAAATACTCATCATATAACTTGTGTTATGTACGAGAAAGGAAGCATGTGATTGAGAAAAGATGAACAAACTAAAGTTTTCCTTAAAGAAAGCCCAATTTCCTACTTGGTTGTGAAGCTTCATTTTGATAACCTTATCATAAAAACATTACCTTGAACCTGAGTGAAATGGTGAAGTGGCATTGCTTAACACTAACTATGTCAGTTTTTCAACGTTGAAACATTGATTCCACATCTCTAGCGCATGTGTTTCCATATACCAGCCCATAAGAAATGGGGAAAAAAATATGACATCTACAGACACAGCTTGTAGTAATCACTAAAGAGGGGGGAAAGTCACCCCTTGTGCTTTCATCTGGCCTTCCTTTACATACACTGTGTCATAACATCTAACCTGGGATGTATTCCTTTCCTGTGTCAGAAGAGGACCAAATCTGGACTCATTTTCTGGCACACTGCTTATCAGGAAAAGACAGAATTATTTAAAATCGTCTATGTACCACTCTTCTCCTTTATGAACTCCCTCTGGTCTATGAAATTCCAACTGCAACCCACAACTCATAAATTATTTCGTTTATCTTGAATTTCTTATTCTTAACAATCACGTTCTTTTTTATTCGGAAACTTTACAGCATCTTAGGAACAATTGTATATATATATATATAGGATTAGGAAAGTGTTTTTTCCATTTGTTACTGGGAAAGAGACATTTGACTGATGAAGCAAAATGTGAAGAATGAGGTTTATTTACAGCTTTATTATTGAATTAGTTAATATGAGAGGAAGAAAGAAATGTTGGCCTTTTGTATAAATAATAGATATTTAAAAAGCTAATATTTATTAAATGGGCCAGATGTTATAACTAGAGATTTTACTTGTCCTATCTCTTTATTTGTGACAGATTCTCTATCAAGTTGGTATCACCTTCATCTCTGCCTCACCGATAAAGAAACTGAGGGTCGTAAGTATAAGTTACTTTCTCAGTAACCCTTAGCTACTGAGCAGGAGGACTGGATTTGAACCCATGTCCATCTGGTTACAGTATGCACATTCCTACAGAGCGTGCTACTAGTACATACACCAAACCACAAAAGAACTTATTGTTAAGTACTGTTTAAATTATGTTCTGTCAAGTTCTCTAAAATTACAACAAAAGTGAAATGCAATAAACTTTGAAACACAGTTCAATGATGAAACACAAGTGAAATGAGTTGTATCTTAAAATGCTTCAAGTGTTCAAATAGCTTTCAACTTGTAAAAATATTTTATACACTTTTTACTGAAATGTGTAAAATATCTACACCCATCTCTTTAGTAAGCTCCTCAATAAAGCTCATTATTCTACTTTGGGTCTCTCTTTAGCTTATCTTTAATGATTCTCCAACTGGTTTTTAAATCTATATATTTTGTCCATGATACATAGGTTTTGCATATTTAACTTTTGAAACATAGTTTTTGTATATTTAACTTTTTAAATGACAATGATTAAATAATTGTTATAAGCATATTGAATGTTTACTATAAGCATTGAATCACTATCACTTCATTCTTTATTTTCATTTGTGGATTACTATATTGTCTCACACAAAAAGTATGATAAAATTAATTAAATGAATTAACCTAGTTAGAGTAGTGTCCCTTCTCTGCCTAAGGCCTCTTTGTAGGATTTATGATTGGACACAATATGTAACACAACCAACAGGGTGGTAACACAAATATGAGTAAAAATATTTTTTATACAATTATTAAAATATTATGAAAAGAACATTCTATGACAGCAGAAATTTACAATATTTACAGAATTAAGTTAAAACTGAATTTAGAGTAAGAGTGAACAATCAGAATGATAACTATTCCAATTCAGCTTGGGGGGAAATTTCATGATCATTTAAATATATTAATGGGAAAAGTTTTTCATATAATTTCAAATAATTAATGGCTAAGTATATACACTATCAACTTCTTTTAAATCATTTACATCACCTACCTCTGCTTAGGCATTGCTGTTTTCTGTTGTATTTTCTGAGATTTGAAATATTCCTGTGCCTGTTGATTACTGTGTTAATGTAGCACATGTCTATGTCCTACGAACAAGTACACTCTTTCTAGGGTGAGTTTTTACCTGAGTGATGTCATGGTCCAGGCCCACTGAGACCCCCTTGCACCTCTGTTGTTACCATCAGGGCCCTCAGGAGTGCTGCTTCCTCCTTACAATAGATAAGGCTGCCTGCTTTGTTTGTTTGCTTGTTCTTAACAAGAGAAAATCAAATTTTAATACAGGTGGATGGAGAATTTACATAAATGTCTTATGCTATAAGTTTTAATAAGAGTTTTAGGAAAAGATTCTGGGAATATGTCAGGAATCAATCAAACAGACATACCCACAACTGGTTACTCTTTACAGGCAGAGATATTGGCAGAATTTTCAGACTTTTACCCTGTTCTTTTGAGTAGTTCACACTCTTGTAGAACATTAATTTATTAAACATCATTGAAGAATGAGACTTCCTCCCTCCTCAAGGACTTGCTCTTTTTTGGCTGGGTGGAAAAGGGAAATGTATCACTCAATCTAGTCATATTTTATATGCTTTCTCTCCAAATTGCTGCTTATGTGAATGATATTGACAGTTTTTATTTAAAAAAAAATTCCTCTGGGTGTCTGGAGACTTTGAAGAGTCTATAAGTCTCTTCACCACCAAATCCCCCACAGAAGGCATCCTGCTTTGATGCAACCCTCACTGGCTCTTCCTCACTCTTTCCTCTAGTGGCACATGCTGCTGGGAAGTCTTTGCCCAGCAAAAATCTCCCATATGTGAAGCACAGGCAGGATTGCTCAAGCACAACCACTTTTTCAGGTTCTGATTTAATCCACGGTAAAGCCAAATGCACCCTGCCCTTTTCTTAAAACTGCCAGCTCTTTCTTCTCTGATATAAAAGGGATACAGATCAGCAAGTGTGCAACTTAAGTAGATGTCAACCAGGAAAGGAGAGGAAATGCTTGGGTTCGCCTTTTCCTATAGGCACCCTTGCTTCTCTCTCCCCTTGACATCTCACCACAAACACTATGTTTCTAAGAGGCAAGATTGAAGACCCATGCCCTTCTTGGTCTGTTGGACAGTGGTTGTAGGTGAGTGGCCTCAGGACCAATTTTATATTCTGTAAGCCTTGGCTGAAGATGGTTAGGTCCAAATGTCTACAGTTACTTTACAATGTGGAGTTTCTTAGTACCTATTAATTTCTGATTTGGGGCACAGTTCTGAAAAACTTAAATGTTAATGATTAAAATATGTCTAGGCCCGCTCCAAATACTGATTTGGATTTCTGATATTCTTCTCATATTGCATTCTGCCATGTTTCTATCCTGTTCAATTTCAAGCTTTAATAGATAAATTGTCTATAGTGGATTGTCAGTGAGTTTGTATATGCCTTTCCCATTTTCTTGAGAGTTTACTGTGATCAAATCATTTCATTGCCTTTTCATAGATACTGTGCTATTTCCTTTTCTTACACAGTTAGTATATAAGAAAAATTACAGTAAAATAAATATCTTTCTTTCTATGCAGTGAATATTCCCCCAAATAGAGAAATCATATATAAACAAATATTGTCTTCATTATTATTTTTTTCTAAAAACATTGATGATTTAGTTCATGAGATTTCATTTCTAAATTATATTTCAGTGTGCTATTCACAAGAGAAATGTCCACATAATAATTTCCAAAGCACTGTAATCAAACTAAGCTTGAAAATAGGTATCTTCCTATATAATAAAGAGGTAATATGCAAATTGACCATCGTACCTTCACACAAGATGGCTGCCACAAGATGGCCAGCAGGGGAGGGAAGTTTTGGGCACTCAGGCCTGCAGAGGAAGGCAGTTGGGGTGACCAGCTGGCAGGGGAGCAGTTAGGGATCGATCAGGCTGGCAGGGGAGTGGTTAGGGGGTGATCAAGTTGGCAGGCAGAAGCAGTTAGGGGCAATCAGGCAGGCAGGCAAGTGGTTGGGAGCCAGCAGTCCTGGATTGTGAAAGAGATGTCCACCTGCCAGTTTAGGCCTGATTCCACAGGGGTCCCAGGTTGGAGAAGGTGCAGGCTGGGCTGAGGGACCCCCCCCACCCACCCACACACACACACCAATGCACAAATTTTGTGTACTGGGCCTCTATTACACAAAATAAGAAAGGAAGAAAATTTTCACACAGGGAGATGGGCTACATAAAATCATGTGAAAATTTTATTATAGTTTTATGGAGTTTTACCTTTTTAGTAAAATATTTTATTTTATTTATTTTATTTTTTTAATATATTTTATTGATTTTTTTACAGAGAGGAAGGGAGAGAGATAGAGAGTTAGAAACATCGATGAGAGTGAAACATCGATCAGCTGCCTCCTGCACATCCCCTACTGGGAATGTGTCTGCAACCAAGGTACATGCCCTTGACTGGAATCGAACCCGGGACCTTTCAGTCTGCAGGCTGGTGCTCTATCCACTGAGCCAAACCAGTCAGGGCTTTAGTAAAATATTTTAAATAAAATGGCTAAAACATAATATAGGAGTGGGCGAAAGTAGGATTACAGTTGTTCATATGGAAAAACACATGCAGGTTACATGTGTTATTACAATAAATAGCCTGTGTAACTCAAAAGAATGTCACAGGTCAACTATAAACCTACTTTTGCCCACCCCTGTACAGTACAAGAAAGAGTACTCTGAGAGACTATACTTTGTCACATGGAAAAAATAGTTTATAACACTGCACATCCTATCTAATAAAGACAGACTATGCAAATTGACTGTCATGCCATCACAAAGATGGTGGTGCCCACAGCCACAAGATAGTGGCATCCAGTCCCCTCATCCCCTCCATAGTCCCCCAGTCCTTTCATCCCCGCTGGCAGGGTTGGGGGGTGTGGCAGATGCACAGTGTGGCTGGACCCGCCTTCAGCCCCCCAGCTGCCTAGCTGCCTAGAGCTGGCTCAAGGCATGGAAAGCCTCAGATGTCAGCTGCCCAGCCACCCAGGGCAGGCTCGAGGAGCAAGCAAGCCTTGGATGGTGGCAGAGCCACCCAAGGCTCAGGTAACCAGGGCCGACCGAGGCTTGTGCTGCTGGCAGCAGCAGAGATGTGATGGGGCGTCACCTTCCCTTAATGGCTGGGTCACCTCCGCCCCCGAGGCTCCTGGACTGTGAGCAGACCAGGCTGAGGGGACCCCCCCTCCACTGCATGAATTTTCAAGCACTGGGCCTCTTGCATAATATAGTCAGGAGGAGTTTTATTAGAATTGCTAAAACAATAGAGCTCTAATTTTGATTTATTTAGTATTTGTCTTAGTTGAATTGGGTCATTTAGCTGCGCTATCAATGTGAGTTCTTCTTTCTCTCCCTCATCACCTTTCAGTCTCTAGCTTCCATTCTCTTGTTCTCTCTGAACATTGCAAGATTCTGCTCACTAATCGTTATGCTTCCCCTTGCTAGAAGCAGAATCAATAGGGTTACTTCTTCAAATGAATTTAAAAAGTGAAACTTGATTTCAATAAATGTCTTGTGGAACTAAGGATTTCTAGGGCATGGCTATGTTAAATACAGAGCAAATTTACAGTTAATCCTCTCTTGTAAAGCTTAGAAGTTATTGAGAATGCTTTGAAGATAGACAACCCATTATTAAAAGATACTATTCCTACTTAAAATAACTATTACTATATTTAAAAACAAACAAAAAGCTTATTCCCTATGCTTTACTTTATATCCCATGACTATTTTTATATCTGGAAATTTGAACAATTTAATTACCCTTTCCTCTTTTGCCCATCCCCCAACTCTACTTCCACCTGACGACCAGTATTTTGTTTTCTGCATCTGTGAGATTATTTCTACATTTTTTTGCTCATTTATTTTGTTTTGTAGATACCAAAAGTAAGTTAAATAAGTCTTTCTCTGACTTATTTTATTTAGCATAACACCTTCAAGGTCTATCATGTTTCAAAAATATTGTAATAACTGTAAAATGCTGGATAGATACTAAACTTATTAGGGTCATCATTTTGTTATACACTTAAAATTAATATAATATACATCAACTATAATTTAAAATAAATTAAAAACAACTCAATGGACTATTCATTTAGTAATTGTAACAGTAGAGGTGGTATAAAATAAGAAAATTATATATAATTATATTTAATGTTATTGATAATATTCCTTCTTGAACTTGCTATATATAGTCAAACATTTGAAATATAAGAATTTAGAGAATCAGAAAAATCATGTTGACTTAGGGGCACATGAATATGTGTTTTAATTAGAGTATTATTTCTGCTGTCTGAGGCTAAGAAACTATTACATGTGTATTATTGATAAAAATTATGATTTATTATATATTTTAAAGTTAGTGATAGTAATATCTATGTTGCACATGAATAACCTTGTGAGCAGTATTTCATATCCATCATTTGATTATTATGATTATGATTATTAATATTGATGACAATAATAAGTATTATTATTCAAATATTTACAAGGTACCAGACAACTTGTAGAGAAAATTTTGGAGTTTCAAAAACAAGAAGCCATAATCACTATCAGGCACAGATACTGCATCTTTATTTTTATTGCACTTTTGCAGTAGAGTCACGATTCTATCCTTTATTTTACTGGTAGCCTAATACACTAATTTTATACCCATTTTTTTTTTCTGAAAAGAATGTGCAGTAAGTATCACTAACCATTCACTATGTGAGACGCCATGGTTAGGAAGATCTCACAGGTATATTTGTATAAATAATGTAATGTTACTGCAATATCCCTATGTTTCCTTCAATTATGCAGATCATTGCAAGCACCTCTCAGAGAAAGTTGCCCTCATGTTCCTGTCCGATGCCAGACAGTCCAGTTTCTCCCATTTGAGTCTGGGTCCTGGGTCTCACCCGAACCTGGAGTTCAGAGCAATTAGGAGCTTGTATCTCCCTCTGGATTGAAAAAGAGAACAGCACACCCAGTTGCCAGCCCATTTCACGCGCGCCTCTGAACCGCCACACTTCCAAACCTCTGCACCCCGTCCAATCTCAAACGGGCTTTTCTATTTCCTTATTGTTGTAGAACTTCCACTCATACAGCCTTCCCATGATTCTGGATGATATCCATTTTATCCCTTAGTTGTAGTTTGATGTGCTTGTGTGAGGCAGCAAGTTTAGGTGTGTACATGTACTTCCATCTTGCTTTTTTAAAATAGATTTTTACAGAGAGAAAAAAAGAGAGATGGAAACATCCATGAGAGAGACACCAAGCAGATGCTCCTGCACACTATGTACTAGGAATGAGCCCTGACCAGGAATCAAACCCGGGATCTCTTAGTCCATGGGATGATGCTCAATTCACTGAGCCACACCAGCCGGGCTCAACACCTCCATCTTCTATCATTCAGGTTCACAGAGGCATTGTGGAGTGGAGGAGAGTAATGGAACAAAAGTTCAAAATCTTGGGTCTAATTCAAGTTTAGCCATTACATTCATTCAAAACTTTTTGAGGGTAATTGTTGTACATGGATCTTGTTTTATTTCCATTTCTTCATAAATAACTTGGCATGAAATAAGGACTAAATAAATATTGAATGAATGAACACATGAGCTCACACAAATCATTAAAGCTGTCTGAGTCACAATTAGCTCAGCTGAAAAAAAATGGAAATAATAATATCTGAATAGCGAGAACAATAAGAAATGATATGTGTTTTCTTTGTATATCTATACTAGGGACCTAGTGCACAAAGATTTGTGCATGCAGGGGGGTCCCTCAGCCCATCCTATGCCCTCTCGCAGTCTGGGACCCCTCGGGGGATGTCCACCTGCTGGTGTGCCTGGCCAGCCTGGGTGAGGGGTTGATGGCTGTTTTCAGGATGGCCAAGCCCCCCAGTGGGAACCCTCACCCCATGAGGGTGTGGCCAGCCTGGGTGAGGGGTTGAGGGCTGTTTTCAGGCTGCTAACATCCCCTTCAGGGTTTGGGTCCCTACTGGGGTGCCTAGGCAGCCTGGGTGAGGGGCCATTTTCAGGCTTCCCACAGCTCCCATTGATCCAAGGTCCCAGCAAGGCTGGCTGGAATCAGGTTTCTGGGGTTTATTTATCTTCTATAATTGGAACTTTTTTGAGTGGAGGCCTAGGCAGGCAATGAAGCCTCCTGTTTGCTTCTGCTCTGTGGTTTCTATAACTGAAACTTTGTTGCCTTGAGCAGAGGCCCAGCTGGCCAAGGCAGGCAGTTTCCTCCAAACAAAAGCCTCCTGTTTGCTCTAGCTCCATGGCTGTCAGCTGCCATTTTGGCTGGGTTAATTTGCGTACAGTTGCTCTGATTGGCTGGTGGGCATGGCTTGGCTGGTGGGCATGGCTTAGGTGTCTCGGAGTGGTGGTTAATTTGCATATTACTCTTTTGTTAGATTAGATGAAAATGTGCTATAATGTTTATAAGCTATGAAGTACGTGGAAATTAAAAAAATAATGTTGTTAGTTGTTAATTCTGGAATCCTTGTTGAAAATACTGAGTGAAGAAAATGAGCACTTTATGATACTCCCTATGATAAATATTAAAGTTATCAATCCAAAATAAAGTTTATAAATACAAAAAGTGAGAATACTCTATGCTTCTAGCTTTTGATAAATCTCCCTGACCCAAACATTACACATCTGTTCCCTAAGAGACAAAATGAATACCACTTAATGCTTTCAATAAAACCTTCCAGGAAAAAAGTTAATGTTTTATTTAAAAATTAATATGTCAAATAGAGACACTCTTCTCACACTACACTACCATTAAATATTGATGCAAAACAGAAACTCATTAAAGAAATTAGCCAACGTATAGAAACAACTCAAATGCCTATCCATAGATGAGTGCATAAAAATAGCTGTGGTACATTTACAAAATAAAATGTTACTCAGCCGTGAAAAAGAATGAAATCTTTTTGACAGCTTGGGGTGGTATAAGGGGTATTATGCTCAGTGAAATAAATCAGTCAGAGAAAAACAAATATCATGTTATTTCAATTGTATGTGGAATATAAAGAACAAGAATAAGTATAAGACTTATTGGGTTGATCACTTAGTAAGTTATATAATCACAGGGTCATATACCTAAAACTAATATAATACTGTGTGTCAACTGTAATTAAAAAAGAAAAAAATATTTAAAGTAAAAAAAAAAGTAGCAAGTTTAACATTTGGACTATTTGTAATTTTAGAACACTCATGGTGATTGGTAAGAAATGAGGTAATGGGAGCAATTCATCTGTGGTGTAGATCATTCATGAAGTGCACTGTCTGTGGAGAATTAAAAAAAAAATAAAACTTGATTAAAGTTGGTCTGCCTTTTATTAACATCATGCCTCAAGTCAGTAATAAAATTTTCCATCCAGAAAAAAATCTGTGTTGTTCTAAATTCTAAACAATTGCTACATTTACTGTTGAGTTTTAATAATGTATATGTAAGCTTCAAATTAGCACGTTTTTATTACTTATCCTTTAGTAAACACTGCATTCTATATGGAATTTAACTCTCACTTATACAGCTGGGCGTGATACATGCATTTGTTTTTAGAATGAGTTCGTAGAGATATGGAATCATTTGAGCTCTCTCCAAGCTCCACTTAAACAGCAGAGTAGAAATAGCTCCATTTAAACAACAGAGTAGAAAGAGACAATGACAGTCCAATGGCTATAAAATGAAGAAACAAAATCTAAATTGATCATCTGTATTTTTATCTGAGTTTAAAATATTAGAAACTGTTAGAACTAATCCTAAATAAATAGACCGGTATTGATTTTTTAAAAAAATGCAGTGTAAAATGGGATTTTCATTACCCTATGCCAAACTTTCCTTTACATTTTAGATTTTTTTAAAAACTGTGTATCAGTTGTATCATTTGAAATAAATTTTTTAAATTAAAGTGAATGAAAAGTGGTTGTCAACCAACTATGAGCAGAGATAGAGTTACAAATCTTTCTGTATGTCTATTGACCATAAATATTTTAGGAAAATTAATTTTGGTAAAGTCATGACAAATCTCTAGATTAAGACTCACAAAAAGAAAACCTTAAGTCATTATAAGTCCTTATGAATGTAAACCAATGTATATTGAATGTAATTTCACATTTAAAAATATATTTTTATTGATTTCAGAGAGGAAGGGAGAAGAAGAGAGATAGAAATATCAATGATGAGTGACTCATCAATTGGCTGCCTCCTGCACGCCCACTTCTAGGGATCTAGTCCACAGCTGGGCATGTGCCCTGACCTGAAATTGAACTGTGACCTCCTGGTTCTTAGGTGGAACATCAACCACTGAGAACACCAGCCAGGCTCCCATTTTTAAAATAATACAATAATGCCATTTAAAAATACTAATCTACTACATTATTTCCTTTTTATATTGTAATAGTAATTCCAAATTTGTATTTTAAATATTTCACTGACGTGATCATATATATGAAAGTTAAACCTTTACTGTCTATGTACTCTTTTTGTCCATTATTATTATGTCATTTATTTCATTATAATCTATACTAGAAGCCTACTGCACAAATTCATGCACAGTTGGGATCCCAAGGCGGGAGGGCGTGAAGACCGGGATGTGATTAGCCCTCTGGGCAGGGAGGGAGACACCCTGGCTAGCCCAGGATCCGGATCCATCCTGCTGATGTTTGCATCAGTTGTCTTGAGCCACCTGGCAGTCACTTTTATATCCTTTCTTCCTTGCAAAGTATCTAGGGAGGGAAAGTAGCCAATGGTGCCCAAGGCCAACTTCCAGAAGGCTGGCAGTGCATTCAGGATTGTGCTGGTGGCACTGGTCCATCGGTGCCTGGCCCTTTCTTTGGAGATTGGACCTGCAGGACTACTGAGGGAGTGAGTGCCTGCTGCCGGGCTGGTGGGCTGGTGGGCTGCTGGGACGGGTTGGTCAGTTGAGGAACACTCCTGCTGTGGGAGCTCACTGACCACCATAAGGAAGCTCCTGCATTGAGCATCTGTCCCCTGGTAGTCAGTGCACATCATAGCAACTGGTTGTTCCAGTCCTTCACTTGCTTAGGCTTTTATATATATCTATATATATAAAAGCCAAGTGACCGGAATGGTGGAATGACCAGAACAACTGGTGGCTATGACACTCACTGAAGCAGCCAACCAGCCTGATCCCAGCCCAGATAGGGGTGAGGCTGGCCAGCCAACTGCCCGCGTGGCTGGCCTGGCCCTCAATCAGCCTCCAACACCCTGATTGGGGGCAGAGTCAGC